>JANLJB010000953.1:0-10631 GCA_026212285.1 Bursera cuneata | reverse complement strand
TGTAATTTTCTAAATTATCATTTTATCACAAACATGCCAATATGACACTCAATGATTAGCTGGTTAGGGTGCTTCTGCCAACCATAAAAACCTCGTCTTACTGCTTTTGGGGAATAAAATATGTTTTCAACTTGCATATATATGCCTTCAACGAAAAGTGCAATTAGAGTCCGAATTTTTAATTATATTGGCTTATTAGTTATCATTAAACTGCTTACCACCAAATACTAGATAACAAATTCCTAATTAAATATCTTTATATTAATATTGCCGAATCTTGAGTCAAGCCCACCCCACAAGTAGACTTTGTTTTTTGCGAAATATATCTATCTGGTTCAAAAGGTCAAATAGGAATTAATTTCTGTACTTTCATCCATTTTTTTAATTGAAAAAAAGGATCTTGGATGAAAGTGTTTAGATAGTAATTTATATATATTTTTACTCAACAGACAAATACACCTAAATTCGTTATACTTGATTTATGTAAGAATAATGGGAGTTGGAACTCGCTATATAGATAGAGAAGCAAGTCTATTTGATTTAATAGTGAGAATAGCTAGCCTAACCTGAAGCCTGAAAACATTGACTTTATTCCTTCGTCAAAAGGACAAATTAAATTTAATAAACAATTATAAACACTTTGATTAGAATCATATGCTCTAACCTGTCATTACATTTTTTTTAAAACTAATTTATTCCATTTTACAAATCTAAAAGATGATTAAAACTGCATTGGAGGTTGTATCTGTTTTCTTAAATTATCTTGAGTCACGTTATTGCCAAGTTAAATTTGAAAGTAGAGAAAAACATCTTTCTTACAACTCTGAATTGTCAATGCTAGACCCATAAACCGTATTTTAATTCTCAAACAGTTGTTACAGAGTATACTACAAAACATGTTTTTTCACTTTCAAAAGCAAATCGTTTTAATTTCGTAATTTTTTTATTTCGAAAAAAACTTTTGGAAACAAATAGCGACTAGTGAATTGGCCGACTTAGGTAGAATGTTTCATGAGAAGTCCTATATAAATCTTTCTTGACGCATAATTGCTATCACAACTAAGGAAGACTCTTGGAGGTTAGTTGATTTTATAAGTTAGGGAAGAAAATGGAGATAACTAAACGAAGAATTGAGCCAGTCTTGACCCTTTTTTTGTTTTTGGGAGCCTTTGGGCTTCTTTCTGGGCAGTCTACAGCCACTTTTGATTTTGTGCAATGCTATCCACCTTGCTTCATGACTTGCCTTCAACAACCTGGGAATTCTTTACTTTTATGCATACCCCAGTGCATCATATCCTGCATCTTTCCTCGCATGAATTCTACTCTGGACACTCAATACTTCTGCAAGGTTGGCTGTGCTACCACTTTGTGCACCAACATCAGCAGCAAAGACAACCCTGGTAATCACCGAACGCTCAATTCACATGCTAATATTATTAGATGCTTAAATATTATAGTTAAACTTATAAATTTAAGTTATTAACTGGTAACTTAATACATATAACATTCTATAATTGGACATATGCATATGCATCTGAGCATGAAGTTTTTTCTTTTTTTAAATATTAAGAGGAACTCATAATTTGGTTGTATTTGTTTATTTGTCAGCTGGGGCGAAAGTGGGAGGCTGTGTGCATTCCTGCTCAAACGCTTGTTCGGCGGCCCTGAATTGAAGACAATCTTATCGTTCGAGGCATATAATTTATTGTGTGGATTCCTGCTCAAAGGCTTTTTTTTTTTTTTCCTCTCTATAATAATATTGTAATTCATTGATAACAGTATAGTTATCTGATGAATATGAATAATTCTGTAAAAGTTTTCCTTGTTTTATCTTTGTTTTCCATACACTTTTTTTTATGAGAAATAATAAATACCCCCAAAGGGTTTCATTTAATAAGTTATATATCCTTCTTTAAGGTTAAAATAATGTGCAATAATCTCTTAGATTTCTGTTATAAGTATACTTTTAATCCTAATATAGTTTCAAAGAAATGTATTATTGATAACTATGCACTTACAAAATAACCAACTTGAACCAATTTTTTTGTTGGGTGATTTCTGTAACTAAGANATTTAGACTACTTTGTGGTAATTCTGAAAATTCCCATCTAATAATTAACAGTATAATCTCAAAACTAAACAAAAAATAAAGTTTTCCCATCATATATTATAGAATCAAATGCTCTCACAATATAATATAATATAATAATTGATCAAGATCGTATTTTTGATTATATATATTAAAAATTATTATGTATAACGACGAATAGAAAAAATATTTATATATATATATATATAACAAACTTCAACCAGTTTCATAAACTTTAAGAGTGAAATTATTATTTTTTAAAACTTTAGAAGAGGTAACTATCATCGAAAGTAATTTGCCTTTTCTCAAAAGATCGNTAATAGTGAAATGATAAAAGTAACCTCTCTCATTAACCCTTAATTGGAAAGAGGGGAGGTTTAGATACATTTCTTAAACTCTAGAGAAGAAATTACCATTTCATGAAACCTCAAGGGTTTACTTTAAAAAACAAAAAAGGACTCGTGAATGGGCTACTCAATATGTATAACGAGAAGTTGTATATAAACCTGTCTTTTGAGGTTAGTTGCTATTCAACATAAAAACGCTCAGCTAAGCCTGTCACTTATACAACTCCCTCTTGCTTAGGTAAGTAAGAAAAGCAATATGGAGAAAGCAAACAGGAGAATTGAGTCAGTTTTTATGGTTTGCTTGGTGTTGGGGCTTCTTGTTGGACAGTCCACAGCCACTTTCCAAGAATGCTATGGACCTTGCTTCATTATTTGTCTTCTAACACCTGGAAATTCGATATCTGTTTGCATACCAAAGTGCATAGTAGATTGCATCATTCCACATTACTCACGATCTCCACAAGACACTCAATACTTCTGCAAGCTTGGCTGTGCCACCACCTTGTGCACCAACTTCAGCACCAAAGACAACCCTGGTAAACAAATTGATCTCTTTCTTTCTATCATCTGCTCTCTTTCTGCACATATGCTCGGAGTAGTTAATTAACTCATAGTTTGGTTGCCAATGTTTGTTTGTCAGCTGAAAAGAAAGTGGGAGGCTGTGTGGATTCATGCTCAAAGACTTGCACCACGATTTGAACACAAGCTTAGCAAAACAAGTCATTAATGTTTAGGTGTGATAAAACAAATAATTACTGTTTAGTTTGTGATAATTTGTATTGTAATTTGTGATAAATGTATTATCCTCTGAAGGAATAAGCTCTTGTTGTGTTTCATTGTTTCTGCATCTTAATTTGTTTACATAATAAGAGTAGAATTTGAATCAAAAACAGAAAAATGAGGTTATCTTTATCACATTTTAGTGAGCTGATCTTGATCTGGGAAATTGTAGTGGTATTTTGTTTGTATATATAAAATGGCAACTTGCTCTTCAAAGGTTCACGGGTTAGTACTGTTAGAAATTTTAACTATGGACTCATCAACAAATTATAATTAATGTTCACCACTGGGACCACAAATACTACTATACTGCATTTAATAGAATAATAACAGAACCATTACGGTTCATTTTTAATTGAATGGAAATTGATTGCTGGTATCATTGAAAGTTTTAAGTGTTAAAGGGTCATTTTCTGCTCTATTATTGTTGTTAGTTGGAAGTAAGCCCGTGAACTAGTTGAGGACAAAATGATGGCACGTGAAGAATATAGAGCTGACAGGGGGGATGGTCATTGAGTGGAACTTTTTGTGGTTGAGAATTACTGATGGGGACCAAGCTTAGCCTAATTTGTTGCCTAAAATTATGGCCACTTTTAAACAATCACGCAATGCGGGGATTACTCTTCTTGAATCTTGCACACCTATTTTATCATCAGCCATTCCTAAGTTGAAATCCAGAACGTTTAGAAGCAGAATACTGCATCATCACATGTTTGAATCAGGCATGAACTTCGTCTGACTTGATGCAATGTTGCTTAGCTTAATAAGCTCATGTTATTCAAATGCGGAAACATTTAGGTGACACTATCACATCCTCCATATAAAATTTTATTATAAATAGAATAAGATTTTATTATATAAACTTTCCGATAATATGTTATATTATCTTATTTAAGATTTTTCTTCTCGTAACCACATCTTTTATATACATGACCATATCATTGTCGATGACAGTTTGAAAGCATTTCGAAAACTTCTCTGCTCATATTCAAGAAAGAAAGTCAACCCGACATCCGTTGTACCACAGCAAGACTAATTGATAGAATAGACCAACCACACATTAACATATCTCTTAAATCATTTCCCACATTTTTATTTATCAATTGCTTTTGAACATTTTTCTCACTGTTCCATATTTCTTGCTTTTGGTTGGTCTGTTACAACTTCTCTCTTTTTCTCCAATATTCTTTTTCATATTTGTCAATCTTTGGTTATTCTCTGGTCAGTCTACTGCACCGGTTAAGCTTGATAAGATKATACCGTAGATGAAGGATAGACTTTCTCATGATCAAGACCCAAACCCAATTTGATCCCGGTTGAGTCCTAGATCGAAGTGACTCAGGTTTCAACTTTTCGATGAAATATTATTTTATATAAAAAATTCCTAAAAGTACATTATAATTTTCGAGATATATCAGAAATACAATGCAAAAAGTATAGCATTACTCAACCGATAATGCAATAGTCATTGTCCTTCACAGTCCAAAACCAGATAACGCAAGTTCAAACATTCCATTTCATGTATATATAAATTTAGGCAGCGCTGTGATAATTTTCTTGTAGTCATGAAGAAAATCAAACGATTTAGACGCCTAAATCTGAGAATACTAAAGACATATTTAACATTGGGTAAGCTAGAGATACGAGCAGAGCAAGTTCAAGAAATCTGATTTGTCTTTATGTGCCGATCAAAGCATAAAAAATGCCGCAGAAGAAAACGTCAGGCAATATGCAATGAAATAAAAGGAGCGTAAATATGAGGGCATCAAGAGGCAAATTCTAAATAGTTAGAATATCACATGAAGTAAAAGATTCAACATGCAAGATAGCAGCATCCCAATAAGAATGTATACTCCAGCTCAGGGGAACAACTATAGAACTGTAAAACATTCCACGTCTTTATAGCTTTAAATTATGCAGTTTAAAGCAAGATTTACCCGAAAAACTTCAAATATTCTCCCGCAGACTAGACTTACTTTAAGACAACAACAAAAAGGATCGACTCTGTTAACTCTGTTACATAAGGATTGAAGAATAATCAGACTCTTAAACATGATTCCTTTTCTTCACGATAGAATGACATGCTGCCAAGAGCAACTACATGGTCAGAATTCGGAAGTAGAATTCTGCGACATTAAACTAGGAGGACAATTTTCAATCATCTGAAGCCTTGGGGGAATTTTCAGGTGTCTTCAAAACTGCTGTTGTCTCTTTACCTTTATCTTTATGTGCCATAACAGCTGCCCGAAAATCTTCCACTATGGCCCCGTCCTTGAACTTCAACGCAAATGTAGACAGCCCATCCTTCCCTTCACTAGCACTATTTAAGCAGGCAAAAGTAATGCCTTTCTTGTCCATATTTGTGAGCTTCATATCAGGATAGAGGCTTGCATTCAAAATCAACCTGTAATTTCCCCTAGTTCTCATGAGAAGCCTAGCTCTTCCTGTCACAGTTGTGGATACATTCACCTTAATTTCTCCCTTTCCGCGCTCCTTCCATGCTCCATCAAGAAATTCAAAAAGCACTGAATCAGCAGAGAAAACCACTGTCTCATTCTCTTCTCCTGTCTCAACAACCACTTCCTGCATAGAAGGAAAACCAGTTCCCTCATTCTTTGAGACAATAGAAGCCCCAGTTGTGTTAAAGAGGGAGGAATTTCCATTGTTAGTCTGTCCAAAAACAGAACTAGAACCAGAACTTAATGCAGCCTTTGACCCAAAGGAGAATGTCGAAGTGGAAAACCCAGTTCCAGCAAGTCCTGTGAAGGCATTTTGACTGCTTGAAAGCTGTCCAAATGAACTCAGGGAACCAGAATCTACATTTCCATGACTGCTATCTTTCTCATCTTTATTCTCAGTCCCATCTACACCAGCTGGCTTTCCATTATCCACCTCAGATTTTCCAGCCTCATTGACAATAGCAGTGCCCTTCTCGTCAGTACTCTCTTTGTCTACAGAGGCTTCAGATGCTGCCTCATCTTTGCTTTCTGACTGCTTAGTACTCTCATCTTCACCCTTTTCAGTTTCATGGCTGGCAATTGCTTCAGCCACTGGCTCATCAATCTTGCTTTCAGACTGCTTACTACTCTCATCTTCCCTCTTTTCAGTCTCTTTGCTGGTATCAGTTTTAGTGTCTTCTGAAACCTTCTTATCGCTAGACGTTGGAGCTTCAGTTGTAATTGTAGTAACTGTGACACTAGGTTCATTTGAAGGGATTAACTTAATACCAGCAAAAGGATTGGATGAGTTGGAAGAGGGAGTAGATGTGGCCGGATTGCGACGAACTTTGACCATTCTTCTGTTTGCAAGCACCTCGTCGCTGGCCCTCTTGAAAGTTCCACTTTCTTGTTCAGGAGATTCTTCCTCATCATCAAGACCAGGGTTGTCTCGGGAAAGTTCCCTTCCAGCAGCCCTCTTCTTTGAAGGAGGAAGCGCATTTTCTGTATCCCCCATCAAAGAAACACCAAAGAACTATGATTTGGAACTTTGTGCCAACAAGCAACTCTGGACAATGATATCTGCAGATCATCATAAATGATTTTCCACAAACCAAAAAAAAAAAACATATAAAGAAATTACCGAGCAGGATTATTAACAAAATCTTGATAGTTAACATTGTCCCATAAATTCTAAATTAGAGGAAAGTTAAAACAGGAAGAAGATATTAGAAGCTGCAAGAATCAAGCATGCAATAGTAAAATTGGAAGGTTTTAAAGCCCTATCTTAAAATACCCACACATAAGTTAGAGGAAAGTTGAACAGTAATAAGATATTAGAAGCTGGACGAATCGCGCATGCAATAGTAAAATTGGAAGGCTCAAAAGTCCTATCTTAAAATACCCACACATAACTTGTCTAAAATTTAAAATCTACCCATTATCGAATAACTTTAACAAGACTACATTTTTGAAATAGAAATTCCACTTAAAACAATTAACATGCTTAGGATGACTTAACCTACAAACAACTAATTATAGTAACACAAGATGGAATTAATTAGTCAATAAATTTATCAACATTCATACCTTAAGTCTTGATTACTTCAACCCCAGAAAATTACTCCAACCACCAAGAACTATTAGAAAACTACTTAAAGTATATACTTAAACCCTTATAGCATGGTTATCCATGTACGACTTTTATTTATTTAAGTCAACTGAAATTATAAGACATAGAACTCCATCAAATTGTTGCCTCCCTAGTATGGTGCCAGTGCAGCCCTAACAGATAATTAAGTAACTTAGAATGCTGTCCATTACTTTAAATATTGCTCCGGTCTCTAAAATAAAGCAGAACAAAACTACATGTCTGAACCATAAGAACCGCATCAATTTGCTCAATCTACTCCATTTTCACATGATAGAACTCAAAAACCAGAAAAATATAAAAAGATATATATATTATATAAAAATACATAAAAAAATCAGTGAATGGAGACAAAATGAACTAAAAGGAAATTAAAAATCCTGTTTAAAAAAAAAAATGTAAATGCAAGTAGATTTTAACTGGACAGATAAATCATGCTTTAAGAAACCAATGCAAGATATGTACTGCTACCTAGCAAGCTTTAGTATTTGGCCACTAACAGTTACCAACTTCTCAAATAGCAAATTTAAAAAAATCTTTCAACAAAAGAAGTCTCTCATTTATGGAAAACTTATATAAACTAATATAACTGTCAGCTTATTCAAAAGGGGAACTACAAAGCTCCCGACACTCAAGTAAAGCAATTTCAAATTTTTCTACTTTTTCCTTTAAGCAACTTTTAAATTCTTGATAAAATATGATGCTACAACATCCAATATCTAAAATGTATCATCCATTTACTCACATAAATATCATTTTACTACAAGTTCACATAATTCTCCATTTGTTTAACATGTCGGCAATCAATACCTGCACACTAAAAGGAGCAAAAACCACAACACCCAGCAATGAAACCACATCGACACATTTCAACACACACACTATCAATCTGACCCATCAATACAAAAAGTTTTAATGAAGCACTTCTACACAACATACAAAAATTCTGATTTTCACTGCTACTGGCACACTAGTAATAAAAAGTGACAATACAAATATCATGTAACAATGATAAAACATGAAAATCTAATTTGTCTAGGCAATCAAACAATCTGTAGGATATAAACTCTCGGAGCACAACCCCTCTAAACCGCTGGCCCTCAAATAGTTAGGAAACAAAACTATTCCTCCTATAATAGTAAACCGCCTACGACACCATTTTCCCAAAGTTTTTGTTTTTCATCTTCTAAAAATGCATTTTCTTAAAAATATTTGAAACCTAACTAAAACGTCCACATATTTCTAGTAACACAAACATTATTCCACGGCACAAAACTTGGCCAACTTGGACAAAAGCAAATATTATAATTAAAGTGAAATACAAGAAATATCAGTCAAAACTTCAAGCTTAACTTCCGTGTAAAAGGCGGAAAACTTGCGCCGGAAGGGTGATGAAATCAAATGCAAGGCAACACATTCAAATTAAAAAAAAAAAAGAGCTAATACCAGAACCCACCAAGCTTAAATTATACAAGAGTTTTCATAGTGATTAAACCCTAGGAAGGTTAATACAAACAAAGGCAACACAGAAGAGAAAAAAAAAAATACACGCGCACATGTATGACTAATTATGTAAGCGGAACATGAATTCGGTACCTCGTAAATAGCTGAAAAAAACATTATTGGTAAGTTAATTTTGAGATTTATGTTGAAATGGTAGTTTGAAGTTACAACACAATATTATTTTTTTCTTCTCTTTTCTCTCCAAGCAACGAAACAGCTAATAATCCTAATATCTGCAAAGTGATATGAAATTTAACGAAGTGGGCAATCGAGAGGACCAACATTCAAACAATCACAAACGAAAAGCAACTCATATTACGCCTCAAACAAGTACACAAACCCTTGGAAAAACGGGACAGAGAGGGAGGACAAATATAGAAAGGAAACGCGTGAAATCAAAAGGGTAAGGAAGGTGAAACAATGAAGTGAAATTGGGGATTGGAAAGGTACTTACTTGGGAGAAGAAGCACGTAGCAGAAGCAAAACCCTAGAAGGAGGGGAGTAAGCGAGCGAGAGGGGGAAAGAAATCAGACGATAAGAGGGTTTTATTCTTCTGTATTATTTTTACTATTATTATTTTTATTATTATAATATTAAAAAATCCATATTAAATTATATTCATATAAATAAAAGATCAAGCTATCATAAATTAACTTTTTTATTTTATAACTTGTCCATAAATTATATATAATAAAATAAAAGTTATAATTTTATTTTTATAATTTAAATTTAATTAAATAATTAATAAAATATGATATTATCTATTTTATTATTACTGGGTCTTACGATTTTGTTTTTAAGTTTTTAATCTAAAATAAATTACATTAAATAAAGAATTATTAATTCAACTTAAACCGTTCCTCAACGTCTTATACGAGCGAATTTAGACTCTCAAAATTACAACAGTTATGTTTTTTTTCAAAGATATTTCCTCATTTTGATTTTTTTTATTTTTTTTTATCTAGTATTTCAAGAGTTTACATAGATATAAAGTATTTCTGTTAATTTATATCCTCAAAAACAAAAATTAATTTAAAGCAAAGCCTAAGTTGAATCCGGATTTAAGATGATCTATCAACAAGGAAAGAAATTAAAGTCCAAATCCATCAAAGAGTTGACCGTATTTTTTTTATATCAAATTCATTCTATTATTAGTTCACGAGTGAGTTTATGGAGGCAAAAATTGACACTGCAGTCAAATCTTGACGTGTTACATCTTTTTTCTAAAGCTCTAGCTTTGGTTGAAGCGTGACAATTATTTAGTGATTTGACAACAAAAGAAAATCTCTAGAGTCATCAATCTATAAATAATTATCATGATATTAAATTTTTTTAAATGGTGATTTTTTTAATAATCCTAAATAATTTTGGTTGTTTTTGGAGTTTTAATTTAAATTTTTAACCATAAATGTGACTATTTTTCTTTTATTTTATACTATACGTATATTTATTAAATAAATAACTTATTACTAGATAATGATATAATAATTTTATAATCTTAGAAGAGATATTATAAATAATAAGTTCTCGGACACTATTAATTGCGTTGAAGTGGGTGTCTATCAATTAGACAATGTCTTCCATGGATCCTGGTACCACGTGGGATCGGATCTAGTGGACAAATTTGAAACAAATTTTAGATCCAAATATAGTTGTCCCGTGTTTGATTTTTCATTTTCTGAGTTCGGGTTTGGGTAGTAAACGCATCCGAAATCCACCTAAACCCTCATAAAACCCCAAAAAAAAAATTGTCTAAATAATTAAATGCAATGCACGTTTTAAGTAATTAAAGTAGAATGGATGGGACTGATTGATTAGTAGTCTCA
>JANLJB010000952.1:2389-34858 GCA_026212285.1 Bursera cuneata | reverse complement strand
TATCTTGATTTTGATCCCTTATTTATTTTCGCACTTATTAGTTATTGATTATGAATTATTGAATCGTATTTCACTTCTGAAACCCGGGCAAAACGAATCGGGTCAAAAGCAGATTAAGAAGACGACCCGGGTCAAAGTCCGGGTGAAGGTATCCGTACAATACAAACAAACAAAGCAACGAGGTTTATATGATTATTTTTAAATTTTGATTTTAATTTTATTTATTTATTCGGAAATTTGAAAAGTTAGGGTTTCTCAAAATTCTCTCGCGAAAATTGATGTGATCAAACCCGCAAATCCCACTCCAACCTTTGTTTTCACTCGCCAATTCATCTCCTTCCTCGCTCCTACTTCAATTCTTCAACGCAAGGTCTACATACTCAACTTGGTCTTTTGAGTGTTTTGTTTTCTTCACACGCAAGAGTGATTGAAGCTTTCGAGTAATTTGCTTCATATGGAATCAGCTTTGTCTTCATAATCTTGAATTGTGTTATTTGTTCTCTTTTGTGTGCGTGCGCGCGTCTGTTACCGTTATTTATTTGTTTCTCTTTCTGGTGCTTAATTTTTAATGTTCAATCAAGTTGAGGTTTGGTTACGCAGTAGTTTCTGTGTATGTGTATGTGCATGCAAGTACGTAGGTGAATTTGGAGTGGAATAAATAGAAGTTGCAATTTTAAGAACTGGGTTGATTTCTATTTTGAGTTTTTCATTTAGTGTGGAAAGAGAATCGATTCCTTCTTCATATTGATGGTTAATTTAAGAGTCTTAATTTTTCTTCAATCTTATCTTCATTCAACTGTGATCTCTTTGTCTTTCAAGTGTTCCATTTGTTCGGTTTTGTTTTATAACTAAAGTAGTTAAAACTATGTGCAGATTGCATAAGTGGGAACAGAAAGACATGTGTGTTACTAGTGCATAATTTGATCTTAATAGAGTAGGAAATTCAAGACGTATATTCACATGGATGTTGAAGTAATTGAAGTTGGGGACATGGGTCATCGTGGAGTGTCAGATGATGGAGATGCTGAACCGAATGAAGGCGGTGAAGGAAATAATGCCGAGAACTCCTCAGCTCGTGGTGATGATGATGGAATTATTGAGCCATATGTGGGTATGGAATTTGACACTGAAGATGCTGCAAAGACTTTCTATGATGAGTATGCTAGACGTTTAGGTTTTAGTTCCAAAGTCAGTCAACACAGCCGTTCCCGAAATGACGGGACAAATGTTGTCCGGGAGTTTGTATGTGGCAGGGAGGGTTTGAAAAGGAGACATGCTGATAGTTGTGATGCAATGCTTCGGATAGAGTTAAAGGGTCAGGATAAATGGGTTGTTACAAAATTTATAAAGGAGCATACCCATTCTTTGATGAGTCCTAGTAAGGTGCATTATCTTCGTCCCCGCAGGCATTTTGCTGGTTCTGCAAAGACCATGGCTGACGTTTACCAAGGAGTAGGAATTGTACCTAGTGGTGTTATGTATGTGTCCATGGATGGAAACCAAGCAAATGTAGAAACAAATAATCGGGGATCTAGGGCCACTCCTCCCATCGAGCCAAATCGCTTGGTTAAGAACACAGGGATGGTTAATTATGTTGTTAGGCCTGCTAATAGAAAACGGACTTTAGGGAGGGATGCTCAGAATCTGCTCGACTATTTCAAGAAAATGCAAGCTGAAAACCCTGGTTTCTTTTATGCAATACAACTTGATGATGATAATCGCATGGCTAATGTATTTTGGGCAGATTCAAGGTCAAGGACAGCTTACAGTCATTTTGGTGATGCAGTTACTCTGGATACGATGTACAAAGTATATCAATATAAAGTGCCATTTGCTCCATTTACTGGAGTAAACCATCATGGCCAACCTATTTTGTTTGGTTGTGCTCTACTACTAGATGATTCTGAGGCTTCTTTTGTTTGGCTGTTCAAGACATTTCTGACAGCGATGAATGATCAGCAACCTGTCTCTATAACAACTGATCAAGACAAAGCCATACAGACAGCAGTTGCTCAGGTTTTTCCAGAAACTCGCCATTGTATTAGTAAGTGGCATGTCTTAAGAGAAGGCCAGGAAAGGTTGGCTCATGTTTGTCATGCACATCCTAATTTTCAGGCAGAGCTGTATAATTGCATCAACATGACTGAAACTATAGAAGAGTTTGAATTGTCTTGGAGTTCAATCCTTGATAAATATGATCTCAGGACACATGATTGGCTAAATTCAATCTATAACGCTCGTGCACAATGGGTCCCAGTGTATTTTCGGGATTCCTTTTTTGCTATAGTGTCTCCTAACCCTGGATATGATGTTTCTTTTTTTGATGGTTATGTGAATCAACAGACCACAATACCAATGTTCTTCAGGCAGTATGAAAGAGCTTTGGAGAACTCTTTTGAGAGGGAGATAGAGGCAGATTTTGATACAATTTGCACTACACCAGTCCTGAGGACACCTTCACCTATGGAGAAACAAGCAGCAAATTTTTTTACGAGGAAAATATTTGCAAAATTTCAAGAAGAGCTGGTTGAAACTTTTGTATATACTGCAAATAGAATTGAAGGTGATGCAACTACCAGCACATTCAGGGTTGCAAAATTTGAAGATGACAGCAAAGCTTACATTGCTACATTAAATTATCCAGAAATGAGAGCAAACTGTAGTTGTCAAATGTTTGAATATTCCGGCATTCTCTGTAGACATGTTTTGACAGTTTTCACTGTCACAAATGTACTTACACTACCATCTCATTACATCTTGAAACGGTGGACAAGAAATGCAAAGACTGTGGCTGGTGTAGATGAACGTACTGGTGATCTTCATGGGCAGGAGTCTCTGTCAATGCGGTATAACAATCTTTGTAGGGAAGCGATCAAATATGCAGAGGATGGGGCCATAGCTATAGAAACTTATAATGCTGCAATTGGTGCACTTAGAGAAGGTGGGAAAAGGGTTGCTGTTGTGAAGAAAAGCATTGCCAAAGTTGCACCTCCCAGTTCACAGGTCAGTGGCTCTGGTTATGAAGACAGGAAGACCTCTACATCAGCTTCAGATAGTACCCCTTTGTTATGGCCTCGGCAAGATGAAATGACAAGGCGGTTTAATCTTAATAACGATGTTGTTCCTCCGATTCAGCCTGCTTCTGATTTGAATTTGCCACGTATGGCACCTATATCCCTTCACCGAGATGATGGTCCTTCAGATAACATGGTACAGATGAGATTCGCTGTGATTTTTCTTTTTTCTTTTTTTATTTTTTATTTTTTATTTTATGCTGACATGCCTTATATTCTGGCACTTTGGCATAGGTGGTTCTTCCTTGTCTAAAGTCAATGACTTGGGTGATGGAGAATAAGAATTCAACACTAGGGAATAGAGTAGCGGTCATTAACCTGAAGGTAAGCATATAATGAACTGAAATCATAATACTGGTGGGATTTGTTCATGAACCATTTCTAGTTGGGAACTGATTTATCTGACAACTGGCAATCGAGAGCATGCTTCTTAAATAAATGAAATTTTATGTTAAAATAATCATTTTACTATTTTGTTTGTCTAGCGTGAGTAGAATATTTGGCTGTTTTAATTCTCTTACCACTTATTTGTCTAGGCTGTTAGAATATTTGGCTGACTTGAGTTATTTTTCTGTATATATTTCACATATGGCTGCGGCAGTTACAAGATTATAGCAAGAATCCATCAGCAGAATTGGAGGTTAAGTTTCAACTCTCCAGGGTCACACTTGAGCCTATGCTGAGATCTATGGCCTATATCAGTGAGCAGCTTTCCACCCCAGCTAACCGGGTTGCTGTCATCAATCTGAAGGTATGAAATCCAAGACATAGAATTAACCTCTTGCTTTTGGGTCAACTGCAGTTGTAATATTCCCTTTAAATTTTTCTCTGAAGAAAGAAATTAATGTACATAATGCTTAAAACTTTCACAAACAATAATATGAAATCAATGTTCATACACACACATGCATACACTTGCACAGCATATATCTACCACTTATACAAACCTTCTTTTATATGAGCAACTAGAAAGAGAGCTCAAGGTTTCATGATTTGTCATCTTGTTGAAATGGGTTATATTTGGGGTTAACCCAATATTTTGGGACTGGTTTCAGGTCTACCCAGCTCTACAGTCTGTTCTTGTTAAATTCACCTTGCCTCTGATATCCTGGCCTGGTGGTAGAATTGGTGGAATATGAGTGCGATGGCATCTTGGGTTTGATTTTTAGGGGGTGAAACAATATATTCCTGCCTCTCCATTTTATTGATTTTCTCTTAATTTTGTTGGAGTTAAAAGTTTTAGCAACTAACAGCAGATTCTAACCGGGATTAGATGTTAAAAAACAAGGAATGACTATGATTCAATGAACATACATTTTCCTTAGAAATTTTAGATATGAGTGAGGGAGAGAAAGTGGGAATTGTAGATGATTCATGACATGTCGTTCAGCAACACCCTCTCAGAAGGTCATTGCCATTGGGCATCAAAAGGGATCTAATAGTATGATTTTTTGCTTTTAATTTTTTTTGACCTTAATGTTTAACAAATGAGTGCTTAGAGATGTCGTTTAAACTCTCCTGCTACCTTTTTGTTTTAGGTTTCCATCTTGTAATGGCATTTTTACCCCTTTGAGATCAGGTTGTCCACCGGTTGGTTTATTGGAAAAAAAAAAAGTATGTTCTCATGCATGCTATTTACCATGCATGTTTTTATGTGACTGTGAATGCATACATTAACGCCTAAATATTGCAGGTTTAATTTTTCACAGGTATTTCGAATTCAAATAATATATATATATTTTAAGGTTAAATATTAGGTAGCTCATTGTATCTAAATTTAGTTATCTACTCTTATTTACCCCTTGTTTCTTTTTTGTTTGTAAGTTAACCAATGCCTGTTATTAAATACATAAGCGTTACCGATGCTCTGTGAAATTTGATAAAGAATGGAAGACAGGTGAGCTGTGGCACTAAGTGAAAAATTACAATTAAATGAAAGAATAGAAAGAGGGTTAAGTTCAAAACGAGGATCATAGTCGTATGGCATTATGACCTGCTATTGGAGGAGGTGAAAGTGAAATTTCTATACAAACTTGGTAAAATGTGGCATTAAGTAAAATGAACGATTGATTGTGATATTATATCATGAGTAAAAGGAGAGGGTTTAGGAATAGGATTGAGAACGACAGATAATGGATTCAAGAAAAGAAAAAGGAGTAGACACCATCCATGTTACTCTTCCTCTAACGCTGTTAGGTTCTGTCTTGTGATGGTACTCAAATTTGTAGTGACTGATCCATACATTTTGGCATAAGATAAACTAGTGATTGTTTTGATCCTATGGATCAATAATTGTAAATAACTCTCACAAGCCTAGCCAGAAAACCCTAGACCTTATCTCTTGCCTTCTTAAGGCAGAAGAAAACTCCACATTTCACCATCTTGTAATATTAATCTCTAGCTTTTTCCCAAACTTTGGCTCTCATGCTTGTAAATTCTAATTGGATTGTTAAACTATAATGATTGGAAGTTTATAGGATATTTATGCAAATTATGGGGCTCAAAATCACACACCGTATTTGGTTTATGTTTCAGATTCCCTTTCTTTATTGTTATTATGTGTTCTTACACTAATATTTAGAAGGTCCATGTTGATATGCATCTTTTTATACCTTGATTCCACATTAAACACTATGCTGTAGAACTTTATGGACATAAATTTGTAGATGAAGAATAGTGTGAATTAGTTGTATGAAAGTGTTGATTCTTAGGCTTTCCTGGAATCATCATTTTACACTTGATGGAAAATGTTTGGTTGTGATTCTTCGAAACAAGTTTGATTGATGGGAATAAATACATCAAAGGTTAAGAGAACCAAAGCCCATAAATAAGCAAGGACATGATTATTATCCTATTTAGGTCATCTGGTGTGAAACAAAAACGAGAATTTTAAAGATTCTTTAGAAGAGGATGTCAACAGTACCTTAGCCTTCTCTCCTCCAAATGCATTGTGATGTTCAAAAAGATAAAGCAACACAAGACTCCAAATTACTCTAAGAAATTTTAGCTTCATTAAGAATCTTGAACCTTATTTGTCAGGCAGTTAGGCAATGAAGGAATAAATAATCAATACTTTCCACTTTCATTTTACACATAAAACATCAATTAGGAGAAGAATAGAAAAGAAACTCTAAAGAGCATCAAAAGTATTTTACCTTATTGTAACCTACCAACCAAGATAGAAACTGAACTTTGGGAGGAACTCTAGCTTTGCGAATAATCATTGCAAATATAAAACGCTTCTAACAAATATCATCAATAAGCCGATTAGAGAAAGATTTGCAAGAAAAAAAAATTGAAAGAGAAGATAGCTCACCAACTTCCTCATCCTTCAAATTTTTAAAAACATCAAAGCTCCACCCACTGGAATCATTAAAGAAACCTCCCTACTTTCAATATAAACATCATAAGCTCTAGATAAAAGATAAATGCTTGGAAATAATTAGCAGAATGAAACATCTCCAACTCAGCGTTCTTCCAATAATTGTTATCTACCGCTATTTCCCATTCTTCCAATGATTAGGGAACAGTGGTTAAATTTTAAAAATTGCTATCCATGGACTTCTTGAATAACTTCTAACAACCATATTAGAATCCCATCCATTACTATGAACTCCGCATACTTCTTACAACTTAATGCCAAAGAGAATTTTTTTCTGAAGGGAATCTCCAAAGCCATTTCCCAAAAAGGAAATATAACTTTTCATCAATTTACCAAACCCCAAACGACTCTTAGATTTAGACCTAGAAAGAAGCTTCCAATGAAGAAGATGCATCTTTCTTTTCTCTCTTAATCCTTACTAAATAATCTTATTAATTAATTTTTGAAATCTAGTAGCCACTCTTCCTGGGATCTTAAACAAAGATTAATAATAAATTTTAAGGTTGGTAGAAACTAAATTGAAAATACATAAATTTCCCCTCTTGAATAAATTGTGCTTTTCCATCTCTGAAATCTTCCCTGCTCTTTTTCCTCTGCTAGATTCTAAAAAATCAACTCTCTGATTGTCTCCCAGAGATAAACCCCATTATTTAAAGGCCAACTACCTACTTGACAACCTATTCTATTAGCCACTTCCTCCACCTTATATTCTTGAGAGTTAACCCATGACAACACTTTAGCCTATATTAACTTTCAACCCAGAAAAATCTTCTCTGCTCTTTTTCCTCTGCTAGATTCTAAAAAATCAACTCTGATTGTCTCCCAGAGGTAAACCCCATTATTTTAAAGGCCAACTACCTACTTGACAACCTTTTCTATTAGCCACTTCCTCCACCTTATATTCTTGAGAGTTAACCCATGACAACAAGTTAGCCTATATTAACTTTCAACTCAGAAGAAGAACAAAACAACTACAAGAAGAAAATTAAATTAGAGAACTTTCTTCATGCCCTCTAGAAAAAAATAAAGTATCGTATGTGAATTGTAATTGGGACACCGACAACTACATCTCTACCAATTGTAAGCCCTTAAACAAACCCACATCTATAACCTTCTCCAGTAACCTACTCAACTCATCAACAACCAGAGTACATGAAAATGGTGAAAAAGGATCCGTTTTCCTTCCCTTCCTTGTGGCTTCAAAATATCCTCTTGGTTTTCCATTAATAAAATCTAAAGAATTATTAGAAAATAGGAATATCATTTTCCTTTTAGTGGGTAGTATCATAACAGCCATGACTGAATAGGTCACAGTTACAAAGCTCATGTCAAATTGAAGGGATAATCAAGAAAGCACAAAGTCTCTTTCTTGCTTTTAACACCGGCCCAGAAAAAATAAATAAATAAAAGGCTGTGCATTTAAAAGGGGTCATAAGAATAATAGTAAGGTAACAAAAGAATTTTTTTATGTGTATTACGTGTGTTCGATTATGGATAGTAGTAATCTTGTAACTGAGATTATTCTATTGCTTTGTTCACCGCCTTATCTTCTAATTTGTGTAGTGAATCTGTTCTTTTCCATTTCAGCTTCAAGATACTGAGACAACTTCAGGAGAGTCGGAGGTTAAATTTCAAGTTTCAAGAGATACCTTAGGTGCTATGTTGAGATCGATGGCTTACATCCGGGAGCAGCTTTCTAATGCTGTAAGCATTGTCTCCCTACGCTTGTTATCCCTATTCTTTTCTTGTGCATGGATTACAAATAATTATTTTCCAATAAAATGGTGTATTACTGTCACCTTTCTTCAAGTAGTTTGTTTTCTTTTCAATTCTCTAGTGTTGCCGAACAAAATAGTTAAAGTTCTTATTCTTCATATGATCTTGTCTCTGGTTCCTAATAAATTAATAATAAAAATAATCTGGTCTAAAGACATGATCTATAAAAACAGAAGTTATGTTGTTGAATATAGGACTTCAAGACAAAATAAATATCCATGAAGCTAACCTTTTTGTGGTTCAGACATTTCTGTCCTCGGTTTTGGTTTTAAATAATTTTCATTTCAAGACATCTTCCTCTTACAAATGGTCAGTGATCTAAAAGGCGCTAAGACTAATCCCTAGGCGGACGGGTGGCGCCGGGAAAAGGGGTAGGCACCGAGTCTAGGCGGTCAGCAGACTGGGTAGTGCCGATCGGCGGGTTGGCGACTGGGCTGAGGTAGGCGAAGAGATGGAAGCGGGGTAGCAGTGCCGATCGGCGGCTTCGCGACTGGGCAGGGGTAGGCGAAGCGYTGGATCGGCGGTGGGGATTTAGGGTTTTTATTTTTTTTTTCAAATGAACACCCAAACGACATCGTTTTGGGTGTATTTAAGTTTGTTTTTATATGCCCAAAACGACGTCGGTTGGGGCCTGGTATTAATTTTTTAAAACCCCAACATTTTAGTTTCTAACCTTCAACCCCCAAACTTTCTATAAGTTCATCTTAACCCCCCAAACCTTTAACCTTTAACCTAATTTCTAAGCCCCGCCTAGTCCCCGCCTAGGCCCCCTAGGCCCTAGGCCCCGGGCTGCTGCCCTAGGAGCGCCTAGCGCCTTTTAGTACACTGCAAATGGTATTACTTTATGCACAGAAAAGAATAATGATATTGTTTTACATGTTTATACTTAGCTTTGATATATAGGGATGTGGTTAGGGAGATCAATTGGACAATGGTCTGTAGTTTAACTGTTGGATATATATGGACTACCTTGTTGCAAGTTAATTGGATATATTTAGTTGATGGTAGCAAGCCTTAGAACTGGATTGATTGTTTAGTGATCCATTTTGGATAAGAAACTTCTATTTATTGTTGAGGATGAAAACAGCTTATAGTTTCATAGAAGGGTTTTCCTTGGAGAACTTCAATAGTTTTTATGTCCAGTTATTTTTCCTTTGTTGGCCTATGTCTAGCAAGTGAACCTTTGAATTTTACACTTAGCAGCCTAAACTCAACCTTGCGGAAAATCAAAAACAACCTTCTTGTGCACAAATATGAACAGCATGCATTATTCGGCTAGTAATTGTGGTTTGTGTGTGTGTGTGTGTGTGTGTATATATATATATATATATATATTTATTTGTGTATGAGGGGATCTTTTGACACAAATTTTTAACAGAATTTATTTACACAAATTTATGGTTATTGATTTCACATGATCCAAATGATTGAGATTTAAAGTAAACAAGTTACATTTAATGATGTCAACCCATCAATTATTTTAACCGTTGGTTTATATGAAATCAATTGTTAGAAATTTGTGTCTAGAATTATGTTAAAAATTTGTGTCATAAAAGGCCCTTGTCTTTTCACAAGGTTTGATACAATTCTTGGACCGTTGAATTCAAGCATTTGAATGTTTGAAGTTGAATATTTCCTTTATCATTTTCAAGGTGTATTAATTATGCAAACTAAATTTATTCTCAATCCTCCCAAAAAGTGCTTAGATTTAATGGTCCAAAAAATGTGTACAAAATGCCGTGCTATGGGTCCTTTTTATATATCTGTAGGTCTAAGTTGTGGGTCAAATGAAGTAATCCTTGATTCTAAGTAGAGTTGTTAAGAGGTTCAAATACCCTTGGAGTCATCTATCTAGGATGTTAAATTTATGACTTAACCAACTAATAAAGGGTTTTGGGCTCCTAGTACTGTACCCAATGCAGGCACAAGTGAGGCTGAGGGACTTTTAGATGGTAAAAGAGGAAAGAGAGAAAGAGAGAGAGAAGATTGTGTCAAATACTTATTATCATTTTCCAAGTGCCTAAAGATTGTAGTACTGAGAGAGTTTGAGTGAACTAGGTTTTGTTATTTTTTCTCAATCTCCTGTTTCTATTGTTAAAAGAGATTTTGGAGAAAATGGAACAGGAAGACATGTCTACAGAACAAACAAGATATTTATTGAGAAAAGGGAATCAGATAAGTTGGACAAGAGTGGAATTGGAAGCATATCAACCAATAAATCCTGTAAATTCACTGGCCATACAGATAACTTCTCCTCCTCTTGTCTTATATCCCTCTGTTTCGATGACAAAACAGGAAACAAAAGTTTATTATGATGTTGTGATATGTTCTGGGTATTCAATATATAAAATATAATAATGATGTGCAAATTTTTCTCCTTTCAATGAGTGAATGAAAGCCAAAAATTTAAGGTATATTTGCTTTCAAAGTTCAGTATTTATTTCTATTTGGAAGGTTTCTAAAGATTGAGATAAAAAAATACTAGCCGAGTCCGGTACCTATTCCAATACTAGATCCATTGCTCAGAACTTATAAGATGATTTTCATTAATAAGGTAGTCGGATTTTCTTAAAGAACTTTTTTCCCTCTATGAAGTGAACTAAGGTCAGCCACATAGCGACCAACTGGCAGGTGAAACTTCATGGATCCCATATCGGATAGAGTTAACAAGTCCAGTTGATAAGGAAGATAGATCCCAGCCTCAGCACTTTAGATTGAAACTTTACCCTCACTACTGATCACTTGCTTGCTTAGCCAGATTGGGGCCAGTGATGCTAATCTCCTAGTTTTACAGAATGTTATAATGTTCTCCATTGACCAATCTTGTTCGACCATTATGTTTGTACCTTCTTTCTTTGCAAAATTATTTTATCCTCTGAAAGTAGCTCTTAATATTGTGTCAGAAAAACCTTTAGCATCCCATTGAGAGTGCTTTGTATTTGTATTTTTTTCTTTAAACCGATCCCTTTGCTCTTATTATTGTTTTTTCTTTTTCTTAATATTGTCTGTCTCAATTTTTGGAACAATTGGTTTCATGTTTTCTCCGTCTACATATCAGGATCTTTATAACAACTAAGCTTGGTTTCTGATATCCTATGTGACATAGGATAATGGAATAGTTTTCAGGTCAAGGTATCTTTAGATTTTAGAGTCTGATCATCGAGGAATTTTATTTTGGCAGGCTGAGCCCCATTCAGATCCTCCAGCAAAGAAGCAGCGGAAGTAAAATCATTGTCTAAATTGGTTCGGTATCCAGGTGTGTTAAACTAACTTGTCTCTGTGGATGAGAGAGCTTGTTCCACAAGTTTTGGTCATCGATCTCAGTGAGCTTGGATTTGGTGCCTTTGGAGTATTGGGCTAGGCTTCTTTATTTTTTTCGTAGGATTTTTCTCTCATGTTCTTTGCCTCTACTTCCTGTAAGCTTGTTGTGTACCATATTTGTACATGTATCCTATCAGATTCAGAGATCCAAGGCATCAAAGAGCTCTATTTAAAGGTTTAATTTGTGGCCCTTACTGTATGATACCTTAGGAATAGTTAACACTATTTAGTTCATGTCCTTTCTAGCTTGTCTTGAAATAGGGATTGTTCAATTATTGAATTTAATTGTGATTGCTGAGAGAATGATGTCATGAGCAACCATTCTTGTAACGCTTTTAACTGCTTTTAATTTATGGATATCATCTCTTTTATCCATGAAATAATACATTTTGAGGATTCCTTAATATCAACAAATAATTTTTTAACCCATTGAGGTTTGATATAAAGAAACCCTCTATTTGTTTCATAAATAATAGAGAATCCTTTACTGCCAAAACATGAAATGATTGCTATCCCTCTCTCCGTATCTTAATTTAAATAAATTTAGGTGGTCTTATGGGTGTTCCACTTTTTTATATCAAACATCACGAGTGGTCTCGTGTTAGCCAAAATTTAGTAATAATTAACAGATTAATATTTTATTATAAAAAATGATTTAATATCTAATATATTTAATTTTAAAAAAATCAAATGCTAATGAAAAAGAAAAAGTGGATCTTTTATTTGTAAGAATATAAAATAAAAGCGTCTTACTCAGATCATGCACAGGAAAAGCAAATGCGTCGTTTATTGCTAGTTTATTTTGGTTGAATCTCGTGGCGTTCATGTATTTGGATTCAATTAACTCTTGAGTAAGAAAAATTAAAATCGATCCATATTCAAGATTTTACTTGGTAGGATTCACCAACAGTTTGACATTCAAAAGAGCCTAATAAGTACCATATTCAAAGCTCTAATTGCTTCCACTTTTTCTCGCACTCAATTTTCCAAAAGCATTTTCAGAAAATGTTATAAAATCATACCATATTATTTAGGATTTAGGGTTGAGGTTTAGTAATATATAAATAAGTAACAAATCATTTACAACCATCTTTGGTAAAATAGGCATTCTCAATATTTCATCCTACTTCCATTATTTTTATTTTCAGAATACTTCGAATTTCTTGCTTTCATTTTTAAAAATCTTTTTCTAAAAACAACCTGCCCTTCTCACCACGTGAATCTACTAATGCGCATTACAAGTTGAACAATCTAATATAACCATGAAACATTCGCAAGCAATTACAGAACAAACAAGAGCTCAACCTATCAACAACAACTTTTAAATTAAATCTTAAGGAGTACAAAGGTTTTAGCCATCTTATTGTCAAAAACAAAATATTCAGTTTAGATATTCAACACCAAGATTGGGGGAAAACAAATGAGCAACTATATCGAAAATCTACTTCGTTAAACCCACAACCCCCAAATTCACAAAGGAACTCTCTCTTCAAACCCGGTATGGGAGTGCGGCAAAAAATACTGAGTTTGGATCACTAACACACATTACTCATTGACATTGCATCAACAAAATGGAACTATCATATAATTAGCACAGAGGCACAGATGGTGAGTATTTCTGCAGGCAATTCACATCCTAATGAATTTAAGCACAATATGGCTGCTTTCTATCAGTGGACCTTAAGTCCAAGTAGATCTTTGACTAGTAAAGGGGTTACCTTCACCCTCCAAAAGAAGCATTTTAAATTCTTTTCACATCCCTTTGGTTTTGATTTCTACAAACTCCTGTAGTCTATAACGGTGACTTCATCCTCTGGTGCATCTAGGTCTTGATAACTGCATGAAATTGAAATAAATAGAGATTTTACCATGAATGGAGAAAGAAAAAACAACACACCAAATTCCAGTAAAGTTCTCAAAATGTAACATATAATACTTTTGCCACAAAAGGAATAAACAAAATCAACCAGGAAAATTTGTGCAGCATCTGAGAATGGTTTAATTTCAACAGTCCTTTTTATGGTGAAAGATTATTCTTCTCCCATAGATGTGAAATGATTTACACACATCATCATGGTATTCAATCTTTTAGTCACTCTAGTATTCAACTCTTGTATTCAATCTTTTAAGTCACTCTTGTATTCTACTCTTCTTGTAATAATAAATGATAAAAAGCATCCTGCCAGGGGACAGAATCATAAATAACTTGTGAAAACAAACTAAAAGAAAAATAGATAGTCATAGAGAGAAGGGAAGTTTGACTCAAACTAAATTCAGGAATTACTGATAATTTCAGCCATACACCTGAATGTTAAATTCAAATAATTTATAAATTTTAAACAGCTCTATCGAGTGCCAAAGGCTTGGGGCACAGATTACAAGGAAGTTTACCTTCTTATACGACGAGGATCCTGTCGAAAGCCTGACGGCAGAAGAATGGGGCCTGGCCCACTTAGTTGGGGCCCAGGCCGCCCATTTCTACCGCCGCCTTCAAAAGGAGGAGGCCCACCCTGCTCTCTGAACATCCGCATAGCAACTTCAGGCGGTGCTGGAACAAAGGGCCCTAATGGACTGCAATTATAGCCATATATAAGCTTTCTACAAAGCAAAATCTAAAACTTCCAAACAAAAAACAAATATGTTACAGACTGTTAACCTACCCAGCACCAGGAACAGGCATCAACACCGGTGGAGGGGTAATATCCGAGGGGAAAGGAGGACCAACACGTATGCCTCCACCAAAAGCATCAAACATTGATTCATCGCGACTTGCTCCGTCAGGACCATCATTGTTGGATGGAAATTCACTCGATTGTGCGTTTTCAGACCTATCATATCTATCACCGCCATTAGCTCGATAGTCACGTTCTCGACGGTTCCCACGTTCATCTTTTAATCTGTTCTCCGAACCTAGCTTACGTCTCAACGGCTTTTCCTTCTACAAAGAAAGAGAAATCATAAGCAATAATACTACCGACAATGACTAACAAATAGTAATAGTGAGAGTTATCATGATTTAAAGCATTGTAACAACATTAGAGATGTCAAGACCATGCATTATCAATCCAAACATAGAATACAAGTGAGTTCCAGCATAAAGATAACACAAACTAATATGCACAGCCTTGGGCATAAACAAACGAAAAAGTGGGCAGTGAAACAAAGAGTTTGTATAGAACAATTTTAGAAAAACAAAACTTGAGCTTAGACATAGAAATAAATGAATAAGGCCTTCTACTAGACGCTGCAAAAGGAGGATGAACCTAACAATCCCAGTCTTGAACGGGCACATTTATGCAACCAGGCACCAGAAACTACTTGAAAACAATCTATTAACTTGGCTCCAAAGTGATAATATACCTATCATCCCTTCCCCATTTCTTCCAACTCTATTATAAACTTTGATCACACCATGGTATAACATTGGCCATAATTTACTTCACCTGGCTCATCTAGCATTTTCAATTCATGGTCTAAGTCCTTCCTAATAACTACAATGTTTACTTCTTTCAAATAGTTAAACTAAAATAATTTTTTTTTAATATATAAAAGGAAAAGCAATAATTGCACATTAAGGCAAAAACACTGGCACTTCTCAAAATCATTGTAGTGTTGTATATTAACCTAATATAGCTGCACTCCTATCTGCTTAACAGAACTTGTCCTTCATTTTGTGGAGAACTTGTCCATCATCTGTTAATTCTTCTTAATTAATATAGTTTTCTTGTTTGTAGCAAAAAATATGATAATAAATAAATAATCCAAGTAATGTCACTAAGCGAAGTTCACTGAATAGGCACCATCCAGCAAAAGTTGAAGTAGGTAAACAGCAATAGGACTAGGCCACTCCAAAATGGGCATGCAGAAACAATATAAGACTAGAGTTTCAACTGTTTCAATACCACCCATTCCTATTCCCAAAATTCCAGTATATTATTACAAACTATGGCCAACTGGCTTGGCACTTCAAACTATGAACAGCTCTCCAGAAAGTAAACAAACAGTGCTTAAATGCTGTTACCAATTTGTTTCATATGACATATGTAAGTCAAATTAAGATTCGTATCTTAGCAATATATGGATGTATGTTGCCACATGGATAATTGACTATTAATGATTGATTAAATCATACCGGAATAGGTTGCTGCATAACAGGTGTACCACCAGGTGCATCTACATCACTGTTAATGACATTAAAGAATTAGCTACAGCATCTTTAGACCCAAGGTACAAATAAAATCAACATGCTATCAAAAAGACTACACTTACTTCATGTAATTCTGGAAATACAGATCATCACGCACTTTGACAGTTAACTCCATCACAAGTTCGGGGTGCTTCAGTTTAAGATGCTTGTGCACAAACTCAGCAGCATGAAAAAGCTTTGTGCAACCTTTGGCTCCACAACCATACTTCCATCCATATTTTTCATCCCTAATCTTCCGAACATAGGGATCCAGAGAATCAACAGCAGCAGCATCAATCTTCTCCTTGGCAGTCATTATTTCCAAAGGATCTTGACTCCTCAACCTCTCTTGCCAACGAGAGTCAAGTTTCTTTTCCCATTCAGCCCCATTACTAGGTAGGTCAGTACTTTTTCCCTCCGCTCTGACATGCCTGAGACCCTTAGCTTCACTTGTTTCAACCATCCCGTAATAATCCACACCATGGATGCGCCATAGATAAGTAATAAGTGTATCCAGAAGCTCAACTCCCTCCAGGCCCTTGACAGAGGTCAAACCTCTTATGATAATAACTGGGCCAGTAGAGCCACCATGCGATTTCTCTCGACTAATTTTATCGTTATCAGATCCACATAAAATATTTTCCTCAATTCCTTTCTCTAAATCAAGTTTACGTACAAGGGCCTGCGCTTGCTCAATGTCAACTTGGATCCTTCTGGGTTCTGAGCTGACTGGATGAGCCTTAGGAGCAGCTGAAAGAAGATCAGTTTCTTTAGTTGGTCCGCGACCATGTCGCCTTCTTTTACCACCAATGTCTACCTCATCATCGGAATTTGGATCACTAGTCTGTCCAGATTTATTTGATGAGGCATTTACACCAGGACCTCTGCAACATTGATATATACTTTACTTTCACAAAAATAAAAAGTTGGTGGCAAGGCACAAATATGAAAATATGATGGGCAGAAGTGCAAATCTTACAAGTCCAATGTCCCACTCTGTAAATCAAGCAAGAAATCCTTTGCAACCTTACGTGCAAGTTCATTCCTCCTAGAAAGAAATTAATAATATGATTAATTCACTATCACCATGGTAAAAGCCATATAATATATAAGAATAAACAATGAATACCCATGAGTCAACACCCACAAAGATGTGGTGCCCCACAAATATCTCAGCCTATTTTCAACCTAATAAATTTCACTTATTATAAAAAATGAGGTGGCACTCACCTTTCTATAACAGAAAGTAAATTTGTTGGATGATATTTGTCTTTTAACCTACAAACAAAAAACATTAAATTAGCACAAAGAAGTGAAAAAGAAAAGCAGGAATTAAACCAAGGACAACATGTACCATTCCTCGTCCTTATGAGCTTCAAAGAAAACTCGCTTCTGAGTTGAAATATACTCTGTCCTGTATTCTTGATATCTACAAAATAATCAAAGACCATAGTCACTTAAATTGTCATTTCTCTTTTTTAAAACTTAAAGTCACAAAGTGGACACAACAAACACTAGAGCAACTGAGACAGTCCCCATTCTGTACCTGCGCTCTGCTTCACCTGGTAAAATATCATCTTCAAGCTCCAGCATGAACTGCTTGTATGACATCAAGCCTTCCCTGAAAGAATTTAATTAATATATCACATTATTTTTAGTAACAAATAAAGCTCCAATAATCCAGTGAAATGCAATCTCTATTGAAGTGAGAACAAGGAGATAAGTTATGTGAGAGTATGGGAGAACGAGTAGAATAGAATCTGGACATGAGTTGTAAAGCAAATTAGAAAACCCTTGTAAAGCAACCATGGTAATAAGGTTGAGCTGATTCTCTGCTTCAACATCAAATTCTATTTAATTTCAAAAGGAAATAACTGCAGGACAGCAAACATTTATGAAGATTTTATAGATATCACGCAATAACAGAAAATACCTGTTGATCCTGCATTAATACACCAAGTTTCTGACAGTGTACGATAATCAAAATTCAATGTTTGTCAAAGGAATTTTGGAATATCAAGTAAATCCACAGACCCTTATTACTATGACTCATTGGTATTATGATACTACGGAATCCAGCAAGATCTGCAAGTGGACAATAGGTGTACTAGGGCCCAAAAGAAACACACCTCAACAAAGCCTTAATTAAGTTGGAGATGGCTGCACAGCATTGCCGTTCTTACATTCATTAATCTTCTCTGATTACATTAATGTACCTTCCTTTGGCCTTAACAGAAGCTTTTAACCTCAGCCATGTTACTCATTCCATAATTTTATGTCATTTGTTCTTCTTACATGTGCTAATACATCTCAATAATAATTTTACCATATTAGCTATTGATGCTAACCTACTATTTAGCTGTCAAACTCTATGCAAACTTGATTGCAAATCATCCATCACCAAAATTCTCATTTTAACCGAACTCATCTAATGAACATGCTGCTTTTTGACTGCTTAAAAGTGTAAAACTCATAAAGTTAGTTTACATGCACCTCACAAAATGTACTTTCAGAAGGTAAAGCTAGCCTTGTGCCGCACAAATACTAGATTGCATGAAACCAACAATCCAAGCAAAGTGATAGTGGCATAATTTAAAATAAAAACTGATACTACTACAAATACTAATCAGTGACCTGGAGCATTGAATATACATGTGCACTTGCAAGTATTTCACACTCAGAGAACTGTATTTTTTTCCATTTGACTACACCTAGATAAAGTTCCAATAGAGCCTTCTCTCCAACTTATATTAACTCTCAAATTAGATAAACAAGATTATCCAAATACCAGAACACATCCGTGCAGGCTGATAACATGCGTTGCAAATAATGTCGTAAATCAGACAAATAGAGAACATTCTTCACTAATTATTTTAAATACCGTTGAATAAAAGCAACAGAAGAAAAACCACACAGGAACTATCAAATAAAGGATATATTAGATCTTGTGAAAAAAATAAAGTCCATTAACATCACGGAATTCTAACCTTTGAGTACCCCCCGCGTTGGAAGCATCATTGTAACCACCACGGCCTGAATCCCAATCTACAGAAGTTATAAAACCTAATAAGTTCTACTTAAACAAATACGACAAGAAAAATATAAATAAATCTAAATATGGAAAACTCAACATTGCTGCCACAGCAAACCAAGCTGAGCAAATAAAATTACTCTATACCTAACTCACAAGTAAGCTAAAACAATAATGTTATATCCTGAGTTTTAATTTCATGGTGTGGGGTAATATGAATATAAAAAATCATGTGAAAATTCTGCAACATGTAATTGATTCACAAAATATTTGCTTGTAATGGGTTTGCGTTTGCAAATTGTACAGAAGCAGTCCCCATCTACATCTATTTTTTTTAACATTATATTTTTTATTAGAAACAGAGAAGACTACTTCCTAACACTATATTACTCTATTAAACATTAAAATTAAACCATTCCAGGCCATCTACGAAGATACTTGAACCAAAGAATTAACTACAAGATATATAATAAAAGCATTCATAAGATAACATATTAAATCTTAAACTCATTGCACAAATTTAAAATAAATGAAGCTGCATACTGGTAACTGTATGTGCATGGGTGTCCTAGAGTTATGCTTGTCTAACGCACCAATTTTCAACCCTAGAAGAAGAGTATATCATATGCTTGACAATTTAAATAAACACTGTCATGTTGAAACTGAAGTAATTCTATACTTCTCAAAAAATACTCTACTTTGAAGCATAACCTTCAACTGGACTGCTAGTGAATCTTGCACCAGATAGCAAAATGTTTTGCAAAATGCTTTGAGTTGCAAATAATTACGCTCCATGTCAAAAACAAAAACACACCAACGATTACTTGATATGTAGATGCAATGCCCAATAAATATGCAAGGCTAGACCCCTTTAAGAGTAAAGCAGTAACACCAGCATAATTTGGCAATCCATGCTTGTAAATGTGCCACTAAATCAGAAAACAAACCAGTTAAAATGAAGCATCGTCGAAAGCAATCAGTTACCATGCAATCAGGCACATACATACATACACCATCAAGTGTTACAGAAATCCAGAGAGAGAACTAATAGATGAGGAAAGAAGAGAAAATATAAAAGAAAGGGGAGAGAAAATTAGACAGAAATTTGGGGGAAAATCTCCCAATCCAACTCAAATAAATCCTAAAATCCCTATGCTTTCCGACATCACACCATAAGCCAGGACCAATATTGGTCTCTTCTTTCTCAAATACAAAAATTGATCATACCTTTGTATTTAAGAAGAAAATGGAAGGCACAGGAAATAAAGAAATCAACAAAAATATTTACGAACTCAAATAATGGAAGGCACAAGCATTTCCTGCATTACTGCACCTTTGTCGCCCATTCCTCTGTTAACAGAGGTCACTCTTTTAAAAAGCAAGTACATGCTTCTTTGAACATCAACCTTTACCATGCTATTTTTTATATTAAACTCTTTTCCATAAATATTCCACAAGAGGCATTAAATCATGTTCAAGATGACCCAATCAAATATTTTTGGCATGAAGTTCCCAAATTGGGGTCTAAACGGTGAGGAACAGGTGACTCCGTTGTGAGGAATAGGTGACTCTGTATAGAAACATGTCAGTATTTTGAGAATGCAGACTGACACTTGAAGCCCAAATGAGATTGCCACATTCTGCTAACTATTTGACAAATTACTCGATGAAAACTATTCCAAAGTTAGATAATCTTCAGAAAATTGTAATCCTTAAAGTAATCAGTTCCAAAGCAGTTGAGCAGTTACCAGGAGGACCACTTTGAAAGCCACCTGATGGCCGACCCATATACCGGCCATGAGGTCTTTCTTCAGCATAGCCAGGCCTGCCCATCTCACGTTCATATCCACCGCCATAATCATACCCAAACCTATAGCAACAAAAACCAAACTAATTACTCAATAAAATCTTGCAGAAAACAAGCTAACAATATTTTTTTCCTTTTTGGTGAGAGGGTGGGTCACCCTATAAGAAAATTTTAATGAAATATCTTTTACATGAGCACAAAGAGCTCAGAACAAAGGCCCACTGCCAGACATTAGAAGGAACTAAGTTTTTTTGGGAAAAACACACTTTTGCAGAAAGATGCTTTGGGAAATCCTGTCTTTTCTTTGTTAAAGAATCTAGCATCTATATGTAACTATAAACTGATTATCGAGTTTTTCTTCAAATGAGTGCTTTAAACACTTACAGTGGCAAAAGTTACTACTATTCCAATCCCTACAAACCAATCAACTCAACACTTTCAGTTAATTTCATCTCAACAACATTTTCACTTTCTATATACTACTGCAGTAATCTAGACAGAAAGTTCAGACACAACACTGCAAATTGACCAAATCTGCATATGGAAATATCTCATGTCATCAGATTAGCCCCAAGGTATCAACGGAGACATAGTGTTTAAGTTACTGAAAGAATACAAGAAATAAAAAAACTGTCAAAGTAATTAAAGACGAAGAAGAAGAAGAAAGGAGGGCTTCCAGGTATAAAAGAACACAACCTCCAAAAGTAGAACACGAATTGCATATTTTACTTGTAAAACAAATATTTATTCTGAGATCTAAAAACATATCTTTCCGTGGCCCCAGCGCGAAGAACTCTATGGTTCTCCTATTTTGCAGGTTTAGTGATAAAATAAATTGTTTATCCCCAATTAGTTCACATTTCCATATAACAAAATCCAAATCATGCTAAATTAGCAACCGGTACCAAAAAATGCAGGGTAACTCCACCATAATCTCCCAAAGAAAGAACTCAATAAGGGCAAAAGGCGGTAGAGTCACAATAACCAGGGCAACACTCAAGGCATATACATTATAATAATTCCACATAAAATTACTATCATTATTTTGAAGGGTGCTGAGGAACTTAGAATTCTTTCAAGTAATAATAGCTCAAATAATTCAAGAAATAGTATAGGCAGCCTCTTTACAGCTTGAAATGCCACAAGTTTTGCATCAGAATTTTCATCTCCTAAGAAGCAGGGTTGCAGCGCTTCATGCACTCGTCCAATATAGTCAAGCTTTTTCCTTTTGGTTTTAAATAGATCTTTCAGTTATCTATAATTGTAAGTGATTTGTTTCTGAATCTAGTGAATATCTAAATTAATACTATTTAACTAATTGCGTTCATTTAAACAGTTATTACCCATGCTTATCAAGGATATACATTTCAGATCTCAATTATAGCCAGGACGATAAAACTCAATATCAGATCCCTAACAAGAATTAGGCAATTTTTAAAAATTCTTCTTTTTTAACAAGTTCAAGGGGTTGGATTCTAAGGGGCATCATTATTTTGACACTGTCCACAATTTTTCCAGAAAGAGATTTTCTCACTCAGAAGCTCGACAACTTGTCTCCTATCGCATTTGTTTCAGAAATAAATAGTAGAGGCCCTAAAACAGCTCAGGAACGACTCCCAACAGCAATCTGCCAGGAAAATAAATGAACATGGAGCATTGCTTTATTTTGCAAAGGCGGTGTCTACCACCATAAAAAAGTGACCTCTATCCATCTCCAACTTTATTTCAAATTGGCATTCACCCACCAAATTGTGACTGCAGATAGTTGAAGATCTAAATCTAATACTTATATCTACTTTCATTATCAGCACATAAGAATATGAAATTTCAGCTTAACTTCATTAGCACCAATATGCTTTACGCTACAAACATAAGTTATCTCAACCCCTTAAAACTTGCTTCAAAATCCTAGATAATTGATCGGAAGAATTGAGCAGCAAAACTGTAGATTTTCCGGCGTATGGTTCCATGTATTTTTTGGTCAGGCACGCCATTTTGCTAACATCCTTTCTACTGTAAGGGTGTGGGTGATGGATGAGAATTACAAGCAAAAAGGGCAAAGTTTAGAATTAATAGGAATTAATACATGCAATTTCAATAACAATCTGCAACCCAGGAAAGCTTCCTTACTGTAATCAAATCATATTATTAAGGGGCCAAAAATCTTTCTTAATTGCTAAATTCCAAACCTAATTTGCATTAATCAAACAAGCCTTTCAAATCAAATAACCATCAAATGAATAACAAACAACAATTAATCCAACACTCCTTACCTTCTATCGCCCGTTCCAAACCCGCCACGTGGACTTCCTCTCCTGGCATCATATCCTCCATCCTCCCTCCTCGACCGCTTATAAGGAGGCGACCTCCGTGGGGGCGGCGAGTGCCTTCTCTCTCTATACATGAGCGGAGGTGGACTGACGGTGCTCCTCCTCTTATAATCCCTCTCCCTCGGCGGAGAGCGATTCCTATCATAATAATCAGGTCCGCCACGGCGGTTAGGGGGACGGTCGAGTTCCCTCTCGTCGCGCCGTTCTCGGGAGTCTCGCTCGCGCCTCCGAGTAGGCGGAGGCGCTTGTTGAGGCGGTGGAGGCGAAGACTGAGGGTTGTTGCTGTTGTTATTGTTGGTGGTGATGGCGTTGTCGGTTTCTTCGTTGTCGTTGTCATCGGCGGCCGAGGATTTGTCCTTGCGGTCGCGACGACGGTCGAGGGAATCTACCGCCATGCTGTTGTTCATCACTTGGGCCATGCTGGTAATGGAACCCTAGAAGAAGAAGACGGGTGAGAATGGAAAATAAAATTAAATGAAAGCGTTTTTTTTTTTTTTTTCCAAGTGTATGTGTGGGAGGCTCGGAACACTTTCTTTTGAGAGATGGGTTACGAGAGAGACAGTGAGAGATGTGAGGAAATTAATTCAAGTGATGCGTAAATATTTTATGAGTGTACATTTATTTTTTATGTGTATGCTATATTTTTAAGATCTTTTATTTGGGTGAACCCATCACGCCCCTGAGCTTTGAAAAGTGCCACTTAGACCCGCCGTGAAATGCCCTTCTCAAACTTTATACCCTGTCGTTTGATTTGTGTTTTATTTATCGTTACAAGACCCCCTACTACAGTATTTAAACTTTATAATATTAGTTTATTCTATAATAATCACCCTTAGCTCCCCTTATTTTATTAAACTATATATTGACTCTCATGATTTATAAATATTAGTAGACACCTCCCTGGTAATAAAGTAAAAATAATTTGATCAATTAAAAATAATAAAGCACCAAAACCATTTTTATTATACAAAATGCATTTTTTAATTGATAAATAATGTTTTGTTTGAAAAGAAAGATAAAGTAAAATTTAAACTAAATACGGCTATTTCTAACATTTTAAAACTTTAAATAAACCGTTCTTAATTTCTAACTTTCTTTATTAAAAAAATAATTTTAACTTTCTTCTTAATAAAAAATAATTAATTTAACCAATTTAAATTCTTTTAAAATTACAAACAATCAATACAAAATCTAGTTAAAAGAACTTATAACTTATAAAAAAAAAAAAAAAACTTATTTAACTAGTCGATAAATTATAAGTAACCCTAATGGGTAGCTAAGTGATAAAAGCTTTGGATTTGAGAGGTTTGCTCCCTCCCAGATTAAAGGTTGAACTTCCTTAGTGCGGGACCATGCCCCATGGCGTAAGATCCCAATTACCCTTTAGAGTGCTATATGTAAAATAGTATAATTCAATGGGAAAATTAAATAAAAATAAATAAATTACTAAATTAGAGAGATTTGTTAAAAAATAATATAAACGTCTAACATTTGATAGTCGATGTGTGTTTTTTTTTATATCTTGTGTTCGACAATCAATGTGTCCAAAAATACATATATCGATTATATACAATTAAAAATCAACAGCCAAAAAAAGAAAAACTTATTAAGTAGTCATATTAGAGTCATGACATCTAAATTTTCAATTTTTCATCCATTTTAATGAGCCTCCTATTTTCGTAATTATTTCTAATTTTTGCTTTCATTTTTATTATTTATTACATATTTTTAAATATTAAAGATAAATTACAACTAATTACGATTCACACAACACATAATATTTCAAATAACTCAACATAAATACTATAAACTTGTACATCACAATTATATATATTATTTATCATATGAATCTTGATTAGTTGTTTAAATATCAGCCCTCCCTCGAGGTATTGGGCTGATATTTACACCCAAAGGTTTTCATATTATAAGGAGACTTCAGCTTTTAACATTAATAAGTTACTGAAATTACCAACAGATCCTCTACAAAAAATTTAAATAGCCTCCCCTAAGAATTTAAGATTAAGAAATATCATTGAGAAGTTTATTTTTTTTTTTAAATATAAGTATTTTCTTTTCAAATTTTATGAAATTATTAATATCTTATTAGGCTATATAATATTATTTTATTATAATTATTTAGTTCTCAATATATTAAAAATATTAAATAACACTTTTGAGTTCCTAACGAAATTTACTAAGATCTTAATTATTCACATTAAAAACGAAGAAACACCATTTAGGTAAATTTAACAAACAAATTCCAGTTTACCATAACAAATTGATAAGCAAATCAAATCACCCAACACACAAAACCCAGATTTAAACCTTATATGTGATTGCTATTAACAATAGCACAAAAACACTTTGAGCCTCATGGATTGCTATGAATTATCTAATAATTAAAGTTAATTATCTCTCTAAGACATCTGTAAATTATTATATTAAAAGTTACAATATTAAAAGTTACAGTAAATCTTAAAGTAACCTCGGTCTGATTAAAAGGGAATACTTAGCCAGCATTTCCTTCACCTTGAAACCAAATGCAAGTAATTGGTTGCAAAACCAAAAGACAGGCCAAATTGTTGAAAATTTATCTACACAAGCAAGTACAAACAAGAGCTGGATACCCATTTGAAGCCAACCTGCAGCTACTGTTGCGTATCTTTTTCCTGAAGAAATGTATGTAAAGGGGACAAAAGAGAGAGAAAAGGAAGTGAATTAACAATTTGTAATGAGAAATGCTAACATAGAATAACTTTTCTTTCTCGAGAGATCTGCTTTTTAACACGACTTAACAATTAGTTCCCATGAGCTCCATAACAAAAAATACTATGTGGCCCCGTATACATAGAATTGATAGATAATACGATGAACTTCAACTTTCCACTGAAAAAGGTGGAAAGGAAACTACTAGGATTCCGCTGGTGCATAAGGAGGCCTATTTGTTGACCAGATTATACATGATTTCATATTTCCATTTAAAGGCATTAGGATGTGAAGTCCAAGAATGACCAGGCCAAGCTGCACCAGACAGGCAACAGAATCCAAGAACAATTACCTGCATTTTAACTTATACCTGTTAGCTACACAAACATATCACCTAATTCTTCTAGATTCAGGATTGCCACAGACAGAAATGGGATCTTGTGCTGTACAAGTTCTCCCAATATTTTTTGCTTCAAGCAGAAAAAATAGATGTTGAGCAAATTAGTGCCACCAAAGCTGCATCTAAAAAGAAGAATGAACTTGGGTGCTTTTAAAAGATATTGAACTTCTTTTCTTTCTATTTTCTTCCTACAAAACTATTGGAACAGAGATTCAGTCATCTAAGAATGAGTGCGGAACTAAACTCTAAGCTTAATAATCATTCCTTAGACAACTCAACTACAACAAATGAATGGTTTATTTTTATTTTATTTTTCTGTTTTCCAGAGTTGAACTTGAGTATGCCAAGCAGGTTAAGGAAATTTCAATTTCTGGTTTATCAAAGAATTCAAAAAGATAAAATTAAAAAAGGGTCTTAAATTACTTACAAAGAATATCAACTATGAACCACGGCAACACTCCAGCTGCTTGGTATTCTCTAGTAGTACCTGCAAGCAATTGAATTAATAATCCCAAATTTCCTAAAAGATAAGACTGTATATGTCTTTGAAGGAACTACGAAACAAGAAAAACATGGACACTGTTAGGAGTGATTTAAACATGTAGACCATGATTGTGTTCAAACTAGATTAACAAAATAAAGACAATGCTGGATATAAAAAGCTATAAGAAAAAAAATTCTCACTTCTCGAATGTAATTTGCTACTGCCTTGCAGCCTTCAGATGCAACTTGCATGACATCTTCAAAGATATTTGTTGGTAACTTAGCATCCATCTGTGTCAGATTCATCAGACATGAGCAATCACCAGTAAAAATTTGCCTATACGTAACTAGAAGAGACTCCTAATCGACATATGAAGAGTCTCAATGTTGAACAAATACTGAAATGCAAAACACAAGATATTATTTCAACTGCAGGATTGTGCTCCCTACTCAAGAACCACAATGAAACCCTATCAGAAACTAGGTGATAGAAGTGCTTCAAGAATCCAGAATTTTGTATATGTTCTTCCAACTAATTGTGATAAATAAAAATATGCTCTATATAAGTTCAAAGTATTTTATAACTATCTAAGAACCCAAAATCAATCCCCCTTTAACTGATCCCATTAACTGATGCCAAATTCCTTCAGGATCTACTTGTGACAGCTTGGAAGAATAAGGATTTGGCATGAACCATGGCTAAAATAGGTTCAGTAATCAGATGCAAATCAAAGTAAAGAGAAAAGATTGCAGTAGTGAGACTTAATTTCACTCTGTCTGAAGAAAATCGCATTATAATTTAACTGACGGAGTTTTAAAACCACTCTACATAACAGAAGATCCTCCTTACCTTTCATTCAATTGTTACATAGACACGGGTTTTGTGGGGTTGGTCTTGGTTAAACAACTTTTTTTTTTTTTAATAATAAACTATATTTTGTACACGAGAAAAAACTGAATAAAGAAGGTCAAGCAGTCCATAAGATAAAGACAAGCTTGACACAAAATAATACAAAAGAACCATCAATCAGCCCTATAAGAGCAGACCAATTCAACCAGAATAGCCCAGAATTCCCTTCCACTTTAAATGAATAAAAAAGAAAGAAGTATCACTAAACTCTTTTGACACTGAAGCCCAAAGAGAAGCTAAAAGTCGTACTTTATCCCACAAAAAGAAAACGTCTTCCTCTATCTTACTCTTAATAGAGATGCTGCATAATGTAATTCTTTTCATCATAATAATTGCAACCACATGCTGTATAATGACCTACAAGCTCATATAAACCATAAGTGGCAGCTTTGCTTAAAGATGATAAATAGGCCCATTTCCATACATCTTAAATTTGGCACTATATTGCAATACTCAATACTTTATGAGCACAGATGCATGCTAAACACAACAAAAATAAAACAATAAAAAATTAGAGGTACCTGAAGAAGAGTAACTTTGTCCAATGTAGGTAAAATACCTACAGTGACATCAGGACCTCCAGCACTATCTTCAATATAATTCAAATCTGTCAACACCACAAATCTTAATATGATGCTCATGTATAAAATTTGATATGGTAATATGCAACAAATGAAAAACAAAAACACACTGCATGAAGCAAGGGAGCAGGCAAACAAATTTACCAAGAAGAGGAGTGCTATTTAGGTATCCAGCACTACAAGAAGTAACAAGATCACGCATTGGAATCCCAGCATCAGCAAGGGCTAATGTTGCAGCATTAATACATGCAGATCGAGTACCTGCAGATGAAAAATTCCCAAATCAATGAGAGAGTTTTCCTATTTCAAAAAATGAACCCCTCACCTCAATGTTGTAGTAGAAGTTTCATATTAATTGAAATTGCTAGTTCTATTTCATGTAGGCTGCTTAAGGCTTTTGTTTGCTACCTATAAATTGAGGGGGCAGACCATGTGAACATAATGCCTTTTGTGCCACCACAAGACTGATCATTGGGTTGGGTTAATCTAGTAAACAAGGTTAACCAAGGAGAGGCAGAGAACATAAAGGGAAAGAAAGCATTGCAAGACATTGGCAAAACACTTGCAAGATGCACTCCAATTTAGTAATAGTATTAGCACAGAATATTTCAGAATTGTACTACCTTTTAGTCTCTTCAAACCTTTTCATCTACAAAGTTCAATTCTAGTGTCCACTTAGCTCTTTGAAAAATAGAAAAATAAAAAACTTGGATGTCTGCATATCGAGCATCACAAATTTTGCAAGCAGGGCTACCTTAAAAAGTGTTTTGCATGATACAACCACACCATAAATAAAATAGGAATAAAACACACACTAAAGTATAGTACAGTAATAAAGACCATGTGTAAAGGAATCTTCCAGTCAATAAGAGTTTCTGATTATCTAGAGTTTAGGATAGAGACTCGTGATTGAAATTTGAGTTACCTCCATCTGCTTGCAGAACTTGTACAAAAATATCTATCTGCATAATCAACAGAGAATTATCATGAAAACAAATCTTGCAAAGGAATAGGAAACGCTCCAAAGGGTTGGTAAAGAACCTGAGATCGAGGCATTAAATTTGTCAATATGCATGCTTCCATTGTCTGGCGAATAACGAGAGATATCTCTGTAGATCGCCTGAGTTTATCAGGAAAACATTCATGTATAAGACCACAAAGTCTTAAAATGCATCAATTAAGTTGCTCAGAAAATGCAATAATTTGCTCAAACAAATAACATACATCTTCAAGTTCTCTAAAATCCCTTTCTAACTAAAGGTTCCAGAACAAATACAAAAGAACGATCCTCCATGACTCTTGCTTCTCTCTCTTTAAATAGGCCTTTCCAACAAACCAACACTTTGCAACCACCATTTTACACAACCCACAGAAACTCATATAAAAGTATGAGAGCTAAAACTTTAAATATCTTAATTATACACATCCACACTTATTATTTGGGTTTAAGAAAATATTAATTGATTTTATAAAAATATCACGGCTAAAACTTTAAATATCCTAATTATGCACATCCACACTCATTATTTGGATTTAAGAAAACATTAGTTTAATTAATTAAAATCAAAATTCACCTAAAGAACACTGAATCCACACTATAGAACCATTTTAATTGAAAGATGAATATTTCTTTCTACATGTTCTTCATTCTCATAATTTGATCAGAAGGTGATCCATCCTATGCATGTGCAGTCACTATTCCTCTAAAATAACTAGAACTCAAACAATTTGTCTACTGGTGAGAATATAAAAAATAATAATAATAAGAAAACATTGTTAACCTGTCACCCTTTGGTTTCCTCATGCGATCTCCAGTACTAAAATTAGCCATGCTATACTCACAGCGCACCTAAGGCATTTATAAATACAAATTAAAAAAAAAAAAAAGTAGTTCCCAACAGTAAAACAATGTGCTGAGAATGTTACCAGTGCTTGGTCAGTAATTTGCTGGCTCCTATTTTGGACCTGAAACAATAGTAAATTGCTTAAACAAAGAGTATCATTTGTAATCCAACTAACAGAGATAGAGAGTGAGAAGGATGGGTGGTACCTCTCTAGGGCCATAGACTGCAGCAATGACTTTGGTGTTACCCATCTCAAACATAGCAGATCTGTTAATTGAAATGCAAAGTAAATTAAAATCCATCCTATTCTTAAGTTTATAAAAAAATAATTATGAAAATATATCACAAAATAACCAAGTCGAGGTAGCTTCATCGAGACGTAGCCAAACCCTAATTTTTTATAGGCTAACCAATTTCAAGCTCAAGTAACGAATATACTCTCATTTCCTAGAAATGCAAACATTACATCCACAACAACTCTATACTTATCTAGAAAAGCATCTAATATTATAGCTCACCAAAAATTAACATAGAACAATAAATAAATGAAAGGAAAGAGTAAAGTACCCGTCTGCTTTGGCAACAACACCAATCTCAGCTCGAAGTTGCCTCATCTAAGATTGTTAAAAAAAAAAATTTAATATTAGAAATATTTGGAGCAACTATATGAAAACGAGAATGAGTGTGAGAGAGAGAGTTATACCTCCATAGGGCGGCGGCCATCCAAACGAAGTCCTTCCGGGCTTACATACTCCATTTCTATCAACTAAGCAGAAGAGTGTGAGTGAGCACAAGGGGACGCGACAATGGAGAGTCGTGCAACATGAAATTGATTTCATTTTTTTATAATAAAATTAGAAATTTTATAATTTAAACAAAAAATTACCTGAAGGAGGTGAACGGACGGCGGCTCTGTTGACGGAAATCACTCCGATGGTGGACGAGCGTCGGAGCGCGGCGTAGGGGTTGGACTGATAGTGAAGTGCGACTGCTGGGAATGAAATTAAAGGGGGCGGGATTTGAATGGAAAATTGTGAGAAATAACCCAACATGAGGGTCAAAAAAAGTTTTCTCTATTTGCTTAACCTAATATAAATGAATAACAATTATATCTTTTTTATATGATATCGACTATTTGATAACTGTTTAGCAATGATTTTTCATTGACCATCTAATGAGTCTAATGATTATCCAATAAGTATAATGACTATCGGACAACTTTTCAATAATTATCCAGTAAGTTTGATTACTTTTTTGTTTTTATCGAGTGAATTTGATAATAATTCGATAACTTTTTTTATAATTATCCGTTGGTTAAAAAGTGTTAAATAAGGGAAAGAATAAATTTATATATTATATATAAAGAGATATTTTGGTCATTAAGCTGGGAATAGTTAGACAAATCGAAAAAATCTGGGGCTCAGCTAATTTTTAAAAGACCTTCTAATTTTAGGACATTTCTTATAATTTTTCATTTGAATACGTTTCTAAAGAAGTTTAAGGGACAATTACCTCTTATCTCTGATATTTAACAAAGTAACAATTTTACCCCTTAATTTCCAAAATATACGAATGAATCTTTACACAGTAATGACTGTATTTAAAATGTAAACTCAACCTATTAAGAAAACAGAAAAAAAAAAAAGAGAAAGATATTTCTTGAGCCTCCAAAGAATACATTGAAAACAGTCAACATTCCTATTTATTAAAATTAACATTGGACCCCTTAAAGTGAACTCACTTATTTATTTTAATTGATAGAATACCATGTTTACCCTTCTTCTTTTTCTTCTTCTCCAAAGTTTTTCTTCCCTTCTTTTTCTTCAATATATTCCAAACTCAACCAAAACCCAAACCCAACTTTGCATTCACTTCTTCCCTTCTTTATAGCAAATATCCAAACCTCAATTGATTCATATCTTCATTCAATCATAAAAAAGTAGAGTGAATCTCTATTTTTTCAACCCATGCATGTCTATCTCAATTTCAACCAAATATCAACCAAAAATCAAGATCAGTATTTGACAAAAAATTAAAAAATGAAAACTTTGAAAACCCAGGATTTGATGGTGATGGTTGTTTGTGTGTTCGAATATTTGGGTGGATGTCATGTTGTATTGAGGTGATACATAGTGCTCAATAGATGTTGTATGAGTGTTTTTCATGGTTGTCGTTGGGTGTATTTGGTGGTAGTGTGGTGATCAGCTATTGGTGGTGGTTATTCATTGGTTTTGGTGACTGTGTGAAGGTGATGGTGGATGTGGTGGTCTTAACGTATTGGGATGTGGTGGTAGTGAGGTGGTAGATTGTTTGTCAGTGTTTTTGAGTTTGTTGGATTGGTGGCTTGGTTACTCATAGTTTTTGTTTCATGACAATAGAGCTATTCATTATAAAGAAAAAAATTAAATTGAGTTAGAGTTAAAGTTAGAGTTGGAGTTGGAGTTGGATTGTGAACTCACATATTGAGTTGGAATTATAGTGGATGCTACTCTTCTTGGTTTTGTTTCTGGATTTATTTGTTCTCTCTAGCAAAATTATTGTGTTCTTATGTTCATCAAAGGGTACTACTAACCTGGGTTGGTTTTGTTTCTGGGTCAATTTGTTCTTGTCTCTCAGGAATGGGCTACCATTGAACTAG
>JANLJB010000951.1:15914-28639 GCA_026212285.1 Bursera cuneata | reverse complement strand
AACATAAGACCTATTGGTCATTACCATATGATCTATATGCATGTAATTATCAAAACCTATTCGTTGAATAATTTGGTTTTTGGTTTATACTTCAATTGCAACTACTTTAAAGATTTGGGTTATAATAAATTTTATTAAATATTTTATAAGAAATATAAGTTATGGTTTGAATCCTACTTTGTCAATTCAAAGAATATCTATGAACTAATATTAATTATAAAATATCTTCATGACTCATGTTACATAACATCTCAATGATTACCACTATTTTCTTTTTTATTATTTAATTTTATATAAAAAATTAAATATATATCTTATTTTTAAAAGATTCATTTATAATGTATTTAGGTATATAATTATTATTATAAAGAAAATTTTTATTTTCTTTACATTTAAGTATTACGTTATTTTAAATATTTAAAACCCTTTTACATAATTTAAAAAATATTATCAAATAGTAAATTAAGTAATTGAATACAAATAACTTACCTGTAACCTGAATAAACAGGTGAAAGTCAACCTATTTTTGAGGTATTTGGTTTTCTAATTTTCACACAATATCAAGGGTGAAGATTTCACCCTTTGATCCAAGGGCAGTTAAAGTTCCCTTTATTAATTCTCTAAAATTCACGTTTAGAATTGAGTAAATTATATATAGTAAAATTTGCTGACTTTTAGCCAATTCCAAAATTATGTTTATGCCAATCTGACTAGCTGAGAAATTAATTGGCTCTTTTGGCGCCTCAATTAAATTTTCCATGTTCCAATTGAAATTAATGATCGCTCTTTGACTCTTAGAATGTCATCCACCATTAACTAATAATTTGCATGATAGATTTTGATATATAATCTAATCTTTCTATATATATTTGATGAGATTGATTATTGGATATTATAATATTTATATAACTTCCATATATTTGTTCTTCGAGTTTTGATTTTACTAGAAAGGAAGGAATCATTCACGACCCCAAACCTAGCATGAAAATGAAAATATACCAAAAGAATTCCCACAAAACATAGAAACAAATTATTCTAGCTGGGTATAATTTGATTTCCAACATTATAATCATCCCTCATATATATATATATATAGAAGAAGAAAGAACAAATGAAGTTGTATAAATCATTAGCAGAAAGATCAGAGTAAGAAGATAATAAGTTTGACAATGGCTTTGTCCAGGGTTTTCATTTGGATCATGATCATGTTCTTTTGCCTGGCATTGGTTGCAAAAGCTCAGCTCAAGGTTTTTGATGTAACCAAGTATGGTGCAGTTGCGGATGGCCATACAGACAGCACAAAGGTAATTATTATTATTAGTAATTCACGTAACGTGCATAATTATTTTGTAATTAAGATTGAATATATAATGTAATACAATTGGTATTCATATATGTGATGCTTTCTTCCAGGCGTTTTTGAGAGCATGGAATGATGCATGCGCAGAGAAGAGAAAGGCGACTGTTTACATCCCAAATGGAACATTTTTGACGGGATCGGTGACGTTCTTGGGTCCATGCAAGAACTCGGTTGTGTTCTTTATGGAAGGAGTGCTTAAGGCTCCAACCAATCTGTTTTCAATGGAAAGTGGTCAATGGATGGCTTTTCGATATGTTGATGGGTTGGAGGTTACTGGTGGCGGCGTCTTGGACGGCCAAGGACGCTCTGCTTGGTCGCACAACACATGCCAGAAGGATCCCAACTGCAGGGAGCTTCCTGTTGTAAGTTCATTTATAAGGATTCTCTCAAGTGACTTAAAGATGTGAATTAATTAAATGATTTTTAACTTCCTTCTTAATCTAATTAATTTAATGATCAGTCGATGAGATTCGAGTTTGTGACGAATTCAAGAGTTCATCACATAACATCACTGGACAGCAAAGCCGCCCACTTGTTGATGTTCGGATGCAGAAACGTTAGTGTGAGCAACGTCAGAATATCAGCCCCAGGAGACAGCCCCAACACTGATGGCATCAAGATTGGCAACTCAGACCAGATCAGAATCTGGACTACTCGCATAGCCACTGGCGATGACTGTGTATCCTTAGTCTCTGGAAGCTCCAACATTCACATTTCTAATGTGAATTGCGGGCCTGGCCATGGCATCAGCGTCGGAAGCCTTGGCGGGAACCCCAATGAGAAAAAAGTTTTTGGAGTTACTGTTGAAAACTGCACCTTCACCAACACAACTAACGGTGTGAGGATCAAATCTTGGCCTTCTTCTATGCCCAATGTTGCTTCTTCTCTCACATATCAAAACATCCACATGAATAATGTCCAAAACCCCATCATCATCGATCAGCGCTATTGCCCATCCGGCCATTGTCAACAAGTAAATTTTCTTCTCATTATTGCAATTCGTGCATTATAATTAATATTGATTACTTAATTGCAATTCTCGTCATAATTCAACTTTTTGTGTTGTTCCCTTCAGACTCCCTCACACGTCCAAGTGAAAGATGCGACATACACGAACATTTGGGGGGTTTCCACCACAAAAGTTGCTGTAAATTTTCAGTGTAGCCCAAGCTTTCCATGCAGGAACATCCAGCTAAAAGACATAAATTTGGTCCACCATGGACCTGATGGGCCTGCAACTTCATGGTGCTCTCATGTCAATGGAGCCTCTTATGGCCGACAAACCCCAGCTCCTTGCATCTAGTCCTTTCTCGTTTGTGCATTTGTACTTCCATGTTTAATCTTCTAATTCTTCTCTACTAGTTATTTAAATCAATTAAGAATTCTCGTTTTATCTAAGCTTTCGTTTACCCTTTAATTTTTCTATATAAAATTTTAAGGTTTGATTTAAGAAATTTCTGGTCTAATTTACGTCGCTTAAAATTTGCAGTCATGACATCTTTAATATATAACTAATGTTATGTATACGAATTTTTTGTATACAAAACATGTCATATTATTCATTAACATTTGTTACTTTGATTTTCTTCACTTGATAATCATCACTTTGTATAGTATTGTTCTTGATATATAAAATTAAAGATTACTTAACATTTTTAAGAATTAATTTATTAGTGGTAATTATTCTTTTACATAATAATTATTAAATACAATATATTATAATTTCATCTCCTCTTTTGCGATTGTGAAAGATATTTACTGAAATTTTGTAATTTTGCTGTCTCTTTCATCAACTTTTGAGGTGGGAATTTTTCTTGTTTCGAAATTGGCTATTCTCTACCCTCAACAGATGAAGTAACATGTTAATTAACTCATACTCAAAACATTTGTAGGACAAACTAAAATTAACTCATACTCAAAAACCATTTGTAAGATAAACTAAACTAGTAATATTTTTTTTTTAGAAACCGAGGTATCCGGGCCAGCTTACATGCACTACGATTAATCCTCGAGTAAGTTGAAAATGAAGGGTAATTTTGGGTATTACAACGACACCCAATAATAATAAATGTAGAAGAATAAAATATAAAGTTTGTATCTCAACTTCATATCCCAAAATATACATAAAAGTTAAAATAATAAATAATAAATAAATTTTTTAGTAATGCTATATGTACAAAATATATATCCAAAGTTAATGTCACATCAAATAAATGATAAAATAAATACATAAAAATCAAAATAATAAATACTAATTTGTTTACCTTACTATTCACTTGACGTTACATCAATTTAAAATATAAAGTTAGGATATAAATTTTATCTCAATACATTAGTCTTAAATTTTATCTATCTACACTAAAATTGGGTGTTAAGAATAAATTTTTGGTTCAAATAATTTCACCTGTTTAAAATCAGTCATCTATAAAAATATTATTTTATTTTGATTTAGGTGTGCTATTGATTAGAAAAAAAATAATAAAATAATAAAAAATAAAAATCTATGCCCAATGCATCCTAATGGATCATGTGGATTGAGCCATTTCATTCCGAATTACTTCTTACTTTTTATTGGTTCCACTTAACTTAAAGCATCTACTACAATTTTCACTCCAAGTCCATCCGTAAGGTGGACAGAATACACAAAAATTTGTAGTATTTCGGTGCTCCGTCGAATTAGAATCCAAGTTAGAAATATGTCGGAGTAATAGTAGAAATAGTTCAATTTAGACCACCAAACCCTAAATATTTTTAGTGTATTCGAGTTTTCATCTTCCCAAACCACAATTTTAAGGCTTGATAGCTCAACATTGTGCTCGACAAACATCTAGTCACCATGCTCAATGAACATCTGGTATCACTCGACAACTTGACCTTACTAACCACTTGTTGAACGTCTAAACAAGCATGTGTCAAGCTGTTGAACGAACCAGCTCAACACGCTCGACACTCTGCTAGCTAATATCTTAAGAAAGAAAAGTGTTAGGTTAAAACTAAAATCAGCGACTCAACTCCATTTTCTACATTTTGTCAATTTATTGTCAATAGCTGGAATGCAGCTCGAGGACTTCCAATGGGTTATATCAGAATTCTTCTTGAGTATTTTTTTATAAAATGTATTGACTTATTTTCCCAGAGCCATTAAGGATGCAACCTTTGATGTCCTGCTTAGGCGGCATGGCCAAGGCTAGAATCCCAATCACCACAGGAACAAACTGAAAATTAGCAGCATGATCAAAAATTTTGAGAGATCTAAGATGTTCTGGTTAACACTTCAATTTCAGGTAAACCACCATATGCTCATCACAGAAAAAGTTAATGTTGCAGAAGAAAAGATGGAAATACTGAAACAAAGGGAAGTTTCACCACCCTTTCAACACAACAAAGCTACTATCAACTGGAAAACCACCAAATTCCATCCATGGATCTTTAAGCATCTGAATGATCAGCTAATGCAATGCCGGGCGCGTAACTCGAGGCCTCACAGGTGTCTTTGATGGACTTACCCTAATTAATTATCCAAGTTTAGAAAATATAGTAACATCAGGCTCACTCGAAATCATTTATAAACACAAAAAAATTCTGAAAGAAAAAGTTTAAAGAACCATACCTGATGGGCTGGGTTCCCAGGACCATCCCGCTACAATTCAGTGCAACAATAGCACTCTCTGCCTGTTAATGTAAACAAAAGTTTCAGACCAAGAATAAACACGAATATTTTCATTCTCAGCATAAAAATTCAATCAAATTGCATAAACAGGAGCATTAGGCAAAGAGGTAATACCCTTATAGATAGATCTACGGATGTGCATTTGTGTGTGCGTGCATGTGCACATTAACGATGCAGCATGGAAATATTAATTGTTCCACATGGTGATGCTATGAACTTGGGCGAAAATCAAACAAATAAAAGGTTTGTTTCAAAGATAAGTGTATATTTAACGATTAAACCTTACAAAGAAAATGGAAGGCCAAGAAGCCCAACACACAAGTATATCACAAGATAAAAGAAACTAAGGCTGCATTCAGCAGCATTGATTTCAGACATAAAATTAAAATTGTATGGGAAGAGAAAATGAGAAGTCATCTTCTCCAGAAAAATTCGGGAGTTAGTCACAACGCCAAAGCTCTAATTCCTAACTACCTACTACAATTCATAGAATAATTAATGGAATATATAAGCCATTCCATACAAAATAATGTAAAATATACACGGACATCACATGAAATTAATAAGGAAATAAAAAATTAAGCATCACAAAAATATAACTACAATAATCACCATTTAGCCAACTTCTTCAAGAGTAACTTAATAGGCACAGCAAATCAACATCAAAGAGCATTAGATAATAGACATCCCATCCAGATACTGAATAGACATCTCATCCAGCTACTGATTACCTTGCTGTTGAATAACTGGTTAAGACTAGTTAAGAAAAAATATATATACATATATTCAAAAAGTAATCCCAATATACAATATCTTCTTTGCATATCTTCAAGATGTCAATTAATACAAGACTATAAGAAATTACTATCACCAACAAAAACGACTATGACAAAATGCCTCCAAGCAGGCACAGTTTTCCAACATTTCGTGATTTCAAATTTTTCTCATAAACAACTATTCTGCACATAGTTGAAATGTCCATGTGCAAGCATGCACGCACGCCCAAAATGAGCTCGACATACACCTAGTATTGACCAAATCAAGAATGTCAAAATGAAAGCATCCTGTCCCGATTAAAGGAAACATATTTCCAAAATTTGTGTCATTCAACAACACTAAGTTGGATAGTCAAACATATAGAAACTATCATTCAAATTGCCACATGCTATTGCCAAGACAACTAACACGAAGAATAGACTGCATATCAATAATTTCCCGATGTCAATTCTAGTTCAAGATGAAGATATACTCAAAGATTCCATTTTCCTTCTTATTGGGTAAACAGAAAAGGGAAGTGAAGATATTATCACAATATGCCACAATGGTAAGTATGAGGCATGGACACAATAACAAACTTACCATTCAGTCAACTAGCATCCTCAATTATGGAGGTTTTCACTTAAAGTTGAAAGTTCATCATATTTGTTAACCAGCCACCTAGATAGACCAGAAAGGCAGCATTTTTCTTTGACAAGAGAAATCTCTACAAATCAGTCCTTCATCATATTTGTTAAACAGCCACCTAGATAGACCAGAAAGGCAGCATTTTTCTTTGACAAGAGAAATCTCTATAAATCAGCCCTAACAGAGTCCGTAAATACCGAGATCCCTTTAGTAGCAGAACAATTCTGTCATATACTTATACGATCATTTATCCAGAAAAGAAAAAAAAGAGAAAAACAAAAACAAAAAAGCAGATACAGTTTTTCTATCTTACCTATCAAAACTGTTTTATCAACTCAAAACTAGTGAAACTTGCCCAATCTGAATATCAAACACTCCATATTTATTTTTCAATATACAACTAGAGACAAAAAGCAAAGGTTTTGTTACATGAGAACATAAATTGTGCATATAGGAAGGAAACATCATGTCACATTGCAAATCACAAATACCCAGGACATGAAAGACAGTATTCAAATGATCTGACTCCTTTCAGATTCTCATACACAAGTATAATGATTAATGGAAACACCATCTTCTTTTCAATGTTACATTTAAGCATCTTCTCTGTAACAAGGAACACCTAAGTCGTTCCAACTATCCTTTTTAAGGAGTATCAAAGCTGGCAAAGGGACTTGGTCTTTCTTGTAGCCACAAGATACAAGAATTCAAGGGTCAAAAGGTGTACTTTACTTGGCAAATTGGAAAAGTTGCCTTCTGCTTTTAATAAATATTTCTACTTAAATGGATCTAACCAGAAAAAGAAATTGAAACAATAATTTTTGCATATAAGTGCTCAGAAAGTATATGAACTACAAAAATATCTCATTTCTATTGGATTGATATTCAAAACCCCTAAACATAGGTAATAAAATTGCAGATAGAATGTTCATCAGGTGCAAGACCTAAATGGTGGTAAGATTATAAGAAATAAGGAGAAACTAGAGGTGTACATTTTACATACAAACTTTGTGTAAAGAACAGTTATTCAGTTGACACTACATGTAGATGATAATGCAACCTATATCAAAATTTACAAAGATTAAAATAAATAAATAAAACAAAAATGTTTCGAACATTTTATGGACATATCCAAGCACAAAGCAACTCTTGAATCTTAACATAAATATAATGTACCATAGAAAACTCAACAAAAGCTATACGAGTTGAATGCACATGATCTCCCAAGAGCCTCAGACGAGTAACCTGTATGTGAAATTTAATATTATGCATTAAAGAACTCTTTTACAGAAGCATACATACTTATCTGACCAACAGAATAAAAAACAAAGCAATAAAAATGTTCGGAAATGTTCTGACCTCACCGCAGGCTGTTTCAAAGAAATTTCTTACTTCTGCTTGAGAAACCTGCACTCATAATGAAATTTTTAGCTGAAAACAACATCAACTAGCCTGAGTTTATTCTACCAAGAGCAGAGAAAATAACCATAATGACCAATATTGTGAACAAACATCAAACCACTTAAATATTCACCATTCTAAACAAGGAAAATTCGTCTTACCTTCTTGTCAATATTTGTGCAATAGACCGTGCGAGAACACATTTCCCTTTCATCTTCTGACTGCATTTAACTAAATCTTAAGAATATGATAAGGGAAAAAACTACCGTAGAGAAAAACATTATAATAATGATAAAATGAAACTATTATGCAGCCATTATCACATAAATTAATGCAAGTACCAATGGACATAGAATAATTCATTCATACCCTAGGGAGAAATGTAGGATTCACAGGAAGGATTGCAGTTTTTGAAGGTAACACCCTAACTGGATAGTACCCTAGCATTGTCCCACCAAGGTTTAAAGCTGCTCTTGCCCCTTCTGTGGACATAAGAGCAACATGTAAGAGATATCATATATTCAATTGATCTGCGAAAATATCAAGAACAAACTTCCAGGCAAGATCAATAGAAACTTACGCTCATTTGCAAACTCCACAAAAGCAAAACGAAGAACTGAATGTGGATCTCCACAAACTCGACAATCAACAACCTTTAATTAAAATAAAATAAAATAATTAGTAACACCTCAATGATTTCATTTTTCCTTTTAAGAGCTGGGATATTCAGTGATATCAAATATAAAAGCAACTTGCACCCAAATATGAAAAAAATTGAAAATCATATTCACAACACGAAAAGAAGGAAGACAATTATAAGCATTGTTCTAAAAGGTGACAGCACAAAAAAGACAAGCATTTTACACTTCATGAAGCACTATTCAGGCATAATCATAGTTGTAGAAACGTTAGCAACAAATATCATGCAAGAAAATACATTACGTAACCATGTAATGCACATAATTCAGGTGTATTAAGAAGCAGATTTTGAATTCTTCTAATGTCACCTTCTTATGACTGTTCACTACTCAGTAACAAAAGCACTTCTCTTTGCCACTTAAGCAGAAAGACAAGAAAGAGAAATTATCAAGATAGTCAAAGACAAATGGAGGATGGCTAGTCTAAGACAAGACAGACCAATCTCAATTCTCCTATTTGCTTTTACAAATAGAGGAATACATAGAGTTGAACATGTTAAACTAAGAAATTGAAAGATTTCAGCGAATTGTTCATTTAAGAATTTCCACATGGGGAAGATCAGACAGTTATCCATAAGTAACTCCTTCCACTCAGCACTGTCAGATCACTAAGGACCTAAGATAGCCTTTCTTCTTCCAGGCCTGTTAACCTACGAAATTTAGAGCTACAAACTCCGATTTCCCTCAATTAAGGACCAAATTCCTCCCCATAGGTCCATCAATAGCATCAACAAAGACTTGATTTAGAAAACAGATACTCTAAGGTTCTTAATTATCCTTTCATTGTAGCATTTAAACCTAGGCTCTTTTGTCATCACTAACCCGAAAACCAGTGGAGCTTTTGCTTAGTTTGAAACAAAAAACATCCTTAATCTAATTTCCATGTAAGAAGGGTATCCAAAAATAGAGAGTCATAATCTCTCTTTTGATTACAAGGACAAAAGCAGGAGTTAAATTTCATCTTAATTAGAATGAATGAAAGAAATATATGCAAACAGTCAATCTAACTTACTTGTCCACAATTAGTAAATAATCCAGCAAGCTGCTCTTCAGTAATCTAAAAAAAGAGAAGAAGAAAAAAATTAAAATTGGTATTGAAAGATTTTACATTGAAAGAAGGGAGAATAAGAGACATACATTCTGATCGATATCAGAAACATATACTGTACGTCTGATGCTATCATCTCTTTGAGCTCTAAAACCTTTTCCATTCAACCTCCTTCTTCCCTGACCCTGATTAAAGTTATTTTTCCTCTGAAGAGAAACAAAATGTATTTACCAAAATTAATTAATTTAAATTACAAAAGCATAAGCAATAAAGAAAGTCAATTACTGTATAAACAAAAACGAACCAACATTTCATTTCATTTCATTTCTGGGAAAATGAAAACCCCAAAAACCCAATCTCCCCAAATCATATTGAATTAAATTAAAAAAAAAAAAAAAAAGAGTGAAGAGTGAATACCCTGCTGTTGTTGTTGGGAGAAGATGGCTTATGGGTATTATTATTATTAGACAGAGACAGGTGGTGATGATAATATGAAGGAAAGAACTCCTTAGCCAAAGGATTCAACTTTGTAAACATATCAACCAGCTTTTGCACATTGAATTCTGAATCTGATTTCGATGTTTCTAACTCATTCTTCGAAATCTCAGAAACCGCAGCCATAATACGATACGATCACACACAAACAAAGACCTTTTAATTGAGCAAATAATCGATTATTTCAACTTACAAACTTTTTGTCTTATTTTTCCAAACACACCATCTCTCTCTGTTGCCTAAGAACAGATGCCCATTTGCAAAAACAAAATCTTTATAAAAAATACAAAGAGAGGAAGGTTTTATTTATTAAATGGGAGGAAGAGGAACACCAGTTGGGTCGGTTGGGTATGCTTTGGTTATTATTATCAAGCTTTGCTCACTCCAACTCAGACAAAAACACACGCATAGAGAGAAACACTTAAATTAATTAATTAATTAATTTGTTTATTAAAACTAGGAACAAACAGCCACACCTAACGTAAACATGACTTAAGCCAACTAAAAAAAAAAAAAAAAAAAAAAAAAAAAAATTTTTTAATTTTAATTAATTTNAAAAAAAAAAAAAAAAAACTTTTTTCATTTTAATTCATTTAATTTTGATGGGCAATGCAATAGTATGTTATGTTTTCCCCATGAATGTCTGCATATAACAAGTGCAATTTCGGTTTTTTTGGGATTGCCATTTCGGTTAAAGAGTTGCTATTTTTCACAGGAAAGAAAGAAGGTACAAATTCCAAAAAAGAAAAGGGAAAGGAGAAGTATCTCTAATTCTTCATCAACACATTTAGGTGATTTCTTAATCATCTAATAAGATGTCAAACTAAACTAAACGACGATGATATTAAGATATAGTTGAATAATATGTTTAACTTTTTTTTATTTAATTTTACATACTCTTTTATAGTTATTGATTTACGATAATCTACGTATAAGAAAGAAAAGTTAAAGATGTAATTTTTTTCATGTCAACCCAATAACTATTTCCATCATATTAGAAAAATAAATAACTATAAATCAATGTATAAAATTAAGTTAAAACTTAGCCTTATCAAATAGTACGTCATTATTTAAGAAACCGATATACATTTAATGTGTTAAAGTGACAACGGAAGAAAATTAAAAAAAAAATTCTTTGAAATAAAATTAAAAAAAATTATTTGAAATTGACAAACATATTAAACATTTTAATTGAATTAGCTTATCATTAATGTGCTGAAAAAATGGTTGTAGGTTAGAGTGGGCCAAAATCTATAATCACAAGTCAAATTTTAGTTGTTCTAAATGATTTACAATCATTTAATAAAAAAAGAATCTATATTTCTTCTAATTTATATTTCACTTATTGGTTTTATTACATCTAACAATTAACATTAAACAAATAAATCATTTATTTAAGAATGTTAATTCATCAAACAATTGAAAGACTAATAAGGAAAAGACACATAAAATTATTCGTGTAAATAATAATTCTTCTCTAATTTATATAAAAGGTACTTTCCACATTTTGATTGAATAAAAAATTAGTGAAAAAATAAAATATTTGTTGTAAAATTCCTTAAAACTAATGGTAATGGTGGAGGCTTTGAAAGAAGGAGGACTGCGGAAATAGAAAACGAATAAAGATGAGCGTTTTACAAATTAATAGACGTCAAATGTTTGACAGAATTGCAAGAAACTCTCTTATATGTAAATAATTTAATTAATGAGTAATTATCATTGACCACCCCTACCTTTTTTTTTTTTTTTTTTTTCACTCATATGAGACTTTTGTCATTTTTATCTTCTCTTATCCNATTTAATTAATGAGTAATTATCATTGACCACCCCTACCTTTTTTTTTTTTTTTTTTTTTTCACTCATATGAGACTTTTGTCATTTTTATCTTCTCTTATCCTTATGTTTTGAAAAAATTACTTCTCGAAGTCCTCCAGTTAAAAATTCTGTTAGTTAACATCTATTAACCTTTATATTTCAATAAATTTATCATTTTACCCTTACTAATATATATAAAAAAATAACTAATTTTCCAAAGATAATATTAAGTTAAATGATCAATTATCTTTAAAATAAATATCAATATGTGTTAATATTATCCATAAAAAAATAATTTTAATATATATTAAAGGTAATTTGATCATTTAATTTAATATTATCCTTTAAAAATTAAATTATTTTTTTATATGTGTTAATAAGGTTAGAATAGTAAATTTATTGAAATAGAAAGGCTAATAGATGTTAAGTAACAGAATTTTTAACTGGATGATTTGAGAAGAGATTTTTTCAAAACTTAAGGATGGGAGAAGATAAAAATGATAAAAGTCCCATGAGAGTTAAAAAAGAGAAAAGGTAGGGATAGTCAATGATAATTACTCTTTAATTAATTATAATATAATTACACTTTTAGACTTAATTATTTCTTATAATTAATTGTAAGAGCACCAATAAGAATTTATCAAATTATTTAGATTCTTTGAATGGGGAGGTCTTCACAATTTTGGAAAAGCTTGGGTCTCGTTATATCTAAACCTCAAGGGTGGTTGTGGAAATTATGTCCTCTTATTTTATGTTTTACATTTGACAACTTTTTGTTGCCCTTTATTAAAGTGAGAATTTCAACATGTGTCCTTGAAATTGCTGTTTACTCTT
>JANLJB010000951.1:0-15012 GCA_026212285.1 Bursera cuneata | reverse complement strand
CTTGGATCGTCGGATTTTGATCAGGTTGAGTAATGGGTCACACCCAACTCAAGTTTATATTTCTCAACTTGTATGGGTTCGAGTTTTTTTTGTTGTGTTTTAGTGTAAAAACCTGAAACCCAACCTGAATATATTATTTAAAAATGCTTGAATTCGAACCCTCCACACTCAATAACACCTTTTGTAAGGTTATAACTAGGTTACATCCCATTCTGTATGCNATTATGTAAATTTTTTTTATTTATCATATAATATTAAGTTAATTGAACCGACCCAATCCTGACTCGAATTGATAAAAAACACATATATTGATTAGACCGCTAACCTGATAACCCGACTTAACCCCAACCTAACTCGAACATATCGGATTCATTTTTACCCAAACTCGACCTCGGATCTATTTGTGTCAACTCGACAACTCGTCAGGTTGAGTCGGGTTAGACCAAATCTGATCCAACCCGTTGGGTGCCCACCCCTATGACCAACCACGAACTTTCATTTAAAATTATATGATTCAGATATTATTTGTCTATAAATTTTGTGTTTTTATTTAAAAAAATAATGTTTAATAATATATGGTTATTGTTGAATTTATTTAAATGATATACAATTAAGACACGACTTTTGATAGTTGTGGTATGAATGAAAAGTGTTGATTAGAACAGTGTCTCTTACTTGGTGATAGTACCTTAGTCATCAGCATAGTAAATGTACAAGAAACAAAGGGTAGCCAAGGGTGTCGATGATATGTCGGCAAAACCTCTTACGCCTTAAGCTAGAACTAGAAATCGGAACAATAACTGTAGAGAGAGAGAGACTTACCTAACTAAGGTTGATACAGAGGGATTATATAAAGAGAAAACATGTAGTGAATCCTCACCGGGAATGCTCACCTTGCTCTATGAGATGTTGGAGACCATAGCGTAAGGGCAAGGGTACCAACATATGTGATTGATATTAAATTTCAGTTTAAAATGTATTAAAAAAAATAGGAGAAATTACATTGACCCCCCCAATTAAATTTTAAGAAAACACTTAACTCTAGATTTTTATTAAACTAACATTTATCTCCCAAAAACTAACACTTATCCCCCAGATTTTTAGAGGATAAATGTTAGTTTTTATGAATATAGTGATAATTTTTTAAGGTAAGTGTTAATTTAATAAAAATCTGAAATTAAGTGTTTTCTTAAAATTTAATTGGGGGTCTCGAGTTAATATCCCATTAAAAATATGCAAAACAAAATAAAAAATTATATTCCACTTTTGCCCTTAGTTTATAAGGAGATGGGAATTGATTATTTAGTTTAACAATTGCTACCTCCAGGTGTCAGTAATAGAAAAAGATTGATTTGTTGACAAACCAGTGCTTTACCCCATAAGACCTCACCAAACCTCTGGCCTCTTTTTCTGTAAAAACATCATCATTCTCCTAAAAGAAAAGGCAAATTTCCCTTTCCACCCCTACTTTTAATTCTTCAACCTCCACTCTAATTTTTTTTTTTAATTTTGTCCCAACAATAAAATTATTAAAGAGGTAAAAAAAAAAAAGTTATAAATACACAGCTTGGAATATTCTAATTTTATTTTCTAATTTTCTCACAACAGTACATGAAATAATCTAATATATTAAATCATTCAATTTTTTTATTTTCAAATATTTAAAATTTATTATAAATTTGAAATATTATAATTTCATGTATTAAAAGATTAAAACTCTCTAGATAAAATAAAATAAAATAAAAACAAATACTTTCTAAGTAAAGCACCAAATTTATCATTAATATCCCTAATGCATAGGTACATGCTTACAAATACCTAGTATCACTCAACAACTACACACATTATCTAGCACAGTAATCCAAAACCATCTCATAAATCTGAAAGAAGTAGAAAAGAGTCAAGAAACTGCTTTCATTTAGATACTTATCAAATACAATATCAAGCTACCAAGCCTGCATTGCTGAATGAAAATATATTAAACTAACTAGCCTATAAAATCATTATGCTTGAGCTAAAACCCATAGTAACCCCAAAACTTGACTATTTTTGGTACTCATCCCTGAATTTCAGAATCTACTCGTGCAACTGCGGGGCTGGTCAAAATATAATAAAATTACCGTCTTACTACCCTCTGAAAACTTCAGAGAATAGGGATAGGAAAACAGAATACTAAGCAGGGAAAAAGAGAGAAATTTTATTGTTAAAGAGGAAAGAGTAAATTAATTTTGTCTCGCTTACTCATTACATGAGCGTTGGTCAAGCCTTGTGCAATGGAACTTACAATCACATCAAATTAAAATCAAAATCAGAATTCAGAATCGCTTTAACTCTGTATTTTGATGGGTTCATGTCGTTAAGAATTCTATAATAGAAATGAAATCATTTCCGTTGGCAAATTACTAGGTTGCAGCTAAAGTTTCCCAAAATAAAAATCATTAGCAGAAATTTCAGAAATCTATGAAAAGTTTTTCTTCCTGGTTTCTATAGCAAGTTGCAGTAAGAACGCATACACTTGCCTTTGGCATTACTGTTGTTATTTGTGCCATCACTCAGCCACTTACATCTCCCTATTGTAATGCTCTAATACCATCTGGGTATATACACACCATACATCTCTACAGAAATTTTGAATTATCTTTGCGATCTTTTTTTTTTTTAATTTTTTAATTTTCCAGATTAAAGGGTGTCAGCAGCTTCCTCCATGCTTAATGGTTATATAGCCTCGAAGAAAACCCGGTGCTCCAAAAGATCTAGTAAAACGCTCCTCATTTTTTCAAGTGAAATGGGTTTCAGTATTACACCATCCATTCCAACTCTCATGCAATTCTCCTTGGAGACTTTTTCAGCGTTTCCAGTAAGGGCTACTATCAATGGCCTTTCGTGACGCCTAGTAAATTTTTCATGTATGTGGATTGCAACTTCATAACCATCCATACCAGGCATGCAGACATCCATGAAGACCACCTTGTGTTCTTGAGATACAACACGCAAGCACTCCTCGCCCGACCCTACTGTCATTACATCACATCCCAGATGCACCAAAAGCCCTTTTGTGACTGACCTGCTTACACTATTATAAAATTCACAACAGTTAGTTGCAAGACATGTAAACAAAACAGTAGTCAATAAATTAAAATTAACATTTTCTCAAATCCCAGAATTAAAAAATCAAGTATTTTAGCAATCAACTACCTTGAATACATAAATAAATATAACGTGATATAAGATTTCCCATCAATCTTTACTTGAGTCATATATAACAAGGCTTAAATGTCATACCATGACTGATCTGTCAAGGTTTCTGATCATCATCAAACTAGTGCTTACCTTGATTCAATTTGATTAACTGATGCCAAATCCTGCGAGACTAATTGATGTTAGAGGTGGGCCTAAAAAGGGCCAAAAACCTTCATTGAATAATTAGTGGGCCTGGATACCTCTATCGATTATACAAATTCTAGTACTACAACCAAGGAGCACATTAAAGTTAGGAGGCTGGGAGAAAGGAGCAACTGCTACTTACTATTTTATAATGATTTTTGGGGGAAAAAGAGAAGTAGGAATCAAACTTATATCTACAAATTCTATATTTTTGAGATCTAACTTAATGATTCCAGCATCACAGGTATTCTGCATTTTTACAACTCTCAGCAGTGACTACTCATCCTTAACAATCTCAATTTGAGTAGACATGAGTTTTAAGCCATTCACTCAGTCTTATGTGATATTCGGAACCAAGAAAGGAAGAGTTTTGTTAGAATTAGAAACTCAAATAAAGATTAAAAAAAATGTAAAAATCCCAAATAGATACAAACTTGAAGCCACTGAGAACACCTAAAATACAGTTACTAGTCACCCATTCTCCAAGTGAAAACTAAGTACAAGCTTGTTATTTAAAGAAGAATATCCAGGGGTAAAGGGTTTGAGTCTTAACATTGGTGGATGAACCAAAAAATGGAAACACAGAAACAATAACGGGAATTTCCACACAAAACATCCCAGAGATACATCAAAGGCATTTTGGCAGCCTAATGAAACTCTGCAACTTGCTAAACTTCTCCAAATAACATGGAAAGTGCATTTCCCACATTTCTAATAACCTAATTTATAGCATATCTGCTGGTATTATCCTAGRTTCCAAATACCCAATCAGAATATTTAGAGTATAAAGAACCCCACAGAAGAGAAATACATTTCACAACTAAAAAATGGATAAAAGTATTGCATTGATACTGACCTATTATCATCCATGACAAGAACTTTGAGCCCTGAAAAATTGGTCTGCCCATATCCTGACATTTTTGGCATGAATGAGAGCTTAGAATCATTTGAATTTTCTGGGATGCCAAGTTTTACAATAAAGATCGCAGTACAGCCCTTGCCAAGACCCTCACTTTCAATCCATATATGTCCCTCCATAAGATTTACAAACCTGGTAACATAATAAAATGTAAAAATACTGCAGATCCATATTTGTTAATTAATGATACAATCATAACTACTAAGCTAAATAAATTGGCAGAATAGTCTGCATGAGCTGATTTCCTGCCCATGAAACATGAAATGAGAACGGCAAATAGTAGGATCTCAACAATAATACCTCTTACAAATTGCAAGGCCGAGTCCACTGCCACCAGAATTTCTGGTTGCCACCGAATGATTTTGTGCAAATTTTGTGAACAACTTAGGAATATCTTGGGCGCTAATGCCTGATCCTGAATCTTTAACCTACATCAGAGGGAAAGGTTATCTACATTATTGTTATTATTATTATTATTATTATTAATGTCATAAAAATTTATTGAAGAAGAATTACGAAAAAAAGAGAACACAAAAGTGAACCAGAAGTCCACATAGAAAAGAACAGAAAAACAAAAACACTACAAGCACACAGCTGCCCATTCCCCTTGAATAAAGAAGAGAGCAATCCCTTCAAATTGCCTAACAATTGAAACTCATCGAGAAGCAAGAGAAAGAACTTTATCCCAAAGCATTGCCCAATCTTCCACCATAGCCTCCTCAAAATTTCTATTATTTCTCTCCATCCATAAAACCTAAAACGCAGCCAGAAACAACATCTCCACAGAACAACTTCTTTCCTCCACCAAACATAGTGATATTCAATGAAAAAAGCACAATTTAGTTTTTGGAATAACCCAGCTAATATTAGCTTCCAAAAAATATATGCCCTAATTTTAATGCAACTGGACAGTGCAAGAACAAATGATCCAAACTTTCAGATTCCTTTTTTGCTTAAAACACACCAATTCCAACAAAGAGACATCCCATGCCATAGTTATCTACATTATTAACTTCTAACTCTAAAATATTGAGCATCACAAGACAGAAAGCTTCCAATTGAGCGTCATGAAAACCAACCTGTACACGCAAATAAAAATGATTTTCACTTGGCACTGGAAAAAAGTCAGGTGCCCGAGGATCTCGTAAAGATTCTGATTTTGCAACAAATGCAGTGATTGAGATGCTGCCCTCTTTTGTGAATTTCACAGCATTACCAACGACATTCAAAAGAGTTTGCATTAGGCGCTTTTCATCCCCAACAGCATACTCTAGCAGATCTGGAGCCAAATTTAATGCAACAACTAGCTTCTTGACTGATGCAATAGGCTTGATCAGGTTAAGGACCTGCAACATCAAATAAATGTATTACTATAGCAACCAAAACCAAACAGCAATTTAGAAAGATCTATATACTTCCTCATGTCCACAAATCTAAGACAATTTATCCATGGCAAGAAACACACCTCCCTGAAAACAGCATGAAGGTTAAAAGTTGCAAGTTGAAGTTGAAGGCTGCCATCTTCAAGCCTTGACAGATCTAATACATCATTAATTAGAGTAGCCAAAAGATTACTACTCTTTAGAATTGTTTCAACCATCAGTCGCTGCTCAGGTGTCAACTCAGTTTCCTGAAGTAATGAAGAAAGGGCAATAATTGCATGCATCGGAGTTCTCATCTCATGGTTCATAACAGCCAGGAAATCATTTCGAGCACGGATGGCAGTTTCTGCTTCTCTCCTGGCCAGGTCAAGTGCAATATTCTGGTCCATGAGAAGATCCCTTGCCCTCATTGACTCCTCTAAGATAGCAGCATGCGAAAGAGCAACAGCAACCTGCATGAACCATGAAATTAAACAAATAAGCTCCTTTAAGTACAATCATATATTATAGTCTAGGTTCAATCCTACCCCAAAATGAAAAAAGTGCACTCTGTTGAGACCCAAAACACTGAATTTATTAACATCTGCACATATATATACACATAGAGATACATAGAACAAGCCAGCAACAGGATGAGGATTACCCTCTCCAGTAGTATTACACCACTACAAAGTGCAAACACAAAAGCAGATTCAAAGAGCAATGCTTGGATATGGTCCTAACCTTCATTTTTTTCAGCTTTTAACATGAAGTGACCTGATAAGAACCTTGGAAGAACCACTCCCAATAGCTAGTTATTGAGGTGGGAGAGCCCAAAGCCTTATAAATCTCACACAAGAAACCCACACTTCCAATGTAGGATTTAAGTCCTATATCTTGCAATTAGGATTCTAACATTCCACCACGCTCTATAGCTCCAGCGCCCAAGCTGGTTGTACACTAGTCCTTTAACTAGTCCCGAACGACCACTAAAATGCCGACGTCACCACCTACATCGCACGATTGCAACCAGGAGACATGATGTAGGCTCTGATACTAATTGATAAGAACCTTGAGAGAACCACACCCCAAAAGCTAGCTATTGAGGTAGAAGAATCCAAAGTCTTATAAATCCCACACAAGAAACGCACACTTTCAATGTAGGATTCAAGTCCCATACCTTGTAATTAGGATCCCAACATGACCACTCTAATGAATAAAACCTGTCGATTCGTTCTTAGCAGCCCGAGAAATTAATCACCACCCCTAACAATGGCATACGCTCTCTCCGCCCCCTCTCTCGTTGGACACATTCTCTTTCTTTTATTTTGGAAGTTAAGATAGACGAGCCAAACATATTCTCAAAGAAAAAACTAGCAAAGAGGACCACATATTTTGATTGGTCCATCACAAGATTCTGTTGTTAAATCTTCAATACTATTGTTGAAGACTTTCTTATTAGCTTAAACTTTTCTATCGAGTGACTGCTTGACATCTAACCAAAATCAGGTTTTACAAGTGGCATGTTGTTAAAATCTCCCGATTGCAATAATTAAATTATAGTAATTTTGAGTTTTTCTTTAGTGTGTGTTGTTATGTTTGTTACTGTGGCTGCATTAGACCTGGATGCCTTGCACATGAGAATGAATGTTAAGAGCTCAAATACAACTGTTGGGTCTTTTTTATTGGCTTAAACTTTTTATGTCTAGTGCTAAGTTAGAAAAGACAACATATTGCCAACCACGAACACAGACAAAAGGGGACGCTGGATATAATAGTGCTAGTGCTGCCACAGACTACATCCCATCTTCAACAAATTTGAACAACAAAGACCATTGCCTCAAAAACTCAATATACATGTTAAAACATTATCAAAATGGACAAAAAAGTTAAAGAAATTAAATTCAGCATCAAAACTAGAGAGAAATGGTAAAATACAGATTGTACAAAGAAGATAAGCAAGTTTCAAACCTGATCAGCAACCACTTCAACAAGCTCCAACTCATGGACGTGCCACTGTCTTGCACTATCTGAAGGAAGCATCAAAACCATCAAAGCATAGCGTTTTGTCGAAAGTTCTGGCCAATCATTAATTTGAAAATTTGACAGATGAAGAAGTGGGACACGAACAGCAACCACCTCCCCAGGCATATATTTTCCTGCAAGAGGCCTTAACCTTGCCACTGGACAATTTGGTGATATCTTTACTGCGTGATTGCTACTGAATACTTGACTGATCACAGGAAGTTGGATGGGCACAGTATATCCAACAGGATTTTGCTGACGAAGTGTGTATGAGAGTTGAAGCTCCAAACCAGTACGCGTTGGCATCCACAAGGCACACTCTTCCAATGCCAAAGTTCTCCCCAATTCAACAAGGGTGGTCTTTAGTATGGTATGTCTATCCAAAGTGCTTCTGATCTCATGAGTCAGCATCCTAACATGTCGACCTGTTTCTTCCTGTGTACGGATCAGGCCCATTTCTCTATCAAGCTCTGCAGCCTTGTTTTTCAAAAATAGTTCTCTTGTTTTGACACTCAATAAATCAGGAATAATATGTACAAGCATAAGGGCCGTTGCACATGACACCGCGGCAGTCAAAACCTTAGCGGTGGTCATTACTACAGCCACAGTTCTTGAATGCATGCTAAAAGTCCACAAGTTAATAAGATGTGTTGCGCCACAGAGAACAATGAAAGCACCAAACTGAACAAGAACCCATCTATATGGAAACACCGCAGATTTCTTCACAAAGTAGATCAGCTCTAGAGGAATGGAAAAATAAGCAAGTGCAATGAAGAAATCAGAAATATATTGATACTTCATCAACAATTCATCTGCAGGCCACTGTGGCTCGATGCAGTTACAAGACTCCATTTTGATGGAATGACCGAACCACCGAAGCTGGTAAACTCTCCTTCAGACGTCTGCAACAGAAGAAAAAACAATTAAATGATACCACACTGATCATACAACATGCGACATCAAGAAACACAGTAATCTGCTCAACATCGCCTAAAAATAATTACTTGACAAAAATGACACTCAGCCTGATTCACTGTTTCAAATTATGTCGAACAAGAAAAAGTGGACGAGAGAGAGAAAAGGTGAATTCCCCTTTTTCATGCAAAAGACTTAAACTTGTTCTCCTGCATTACCAAAATATTACAGTAGAAGATCAAACCATGAAATCTGCTTGAAAATGAAGGGAAAAAAAAAGAAGGAAAAACCTAATATAGACCAAGAAAACATAAACATCAACAACTAAACATGAATTAAACATCACTTCAATTACAGCAAAAATGAATTTGACATGATTTGAAGCAAAAATAATAATTTGAACTGATGGAATTGATTTTGTAGTTTGTTATAGCAGAACAATAACCCTAGAAGATGAAATAGCAATGAAATGAGAAACCCAGATGGGCAAAAACAAGTCAAAGGAAGAATCAAGCACCTTCACGCCCGTGATCAATTCATGAGACCCACTTTGACGATCTGCTTTAGCTTTAGGTTCTGCAGAGGAAAGAAGAGGAGTGGGAGAGTCGCTCTAGTAGTCTACTCTCTTCTCTCTCTTTTCTTTCTTATTTCTAAGGCCAGTTAAAGTGGCTTGGCTTAGTACAAACTAGAAACAACTCAACTGGCGGCTAATCAGCTAGATTCCTGTGACGCTTCTTCACTCACAGCTTTCCCATCACCGTTCATCAAACTTTTGGTTGGATTAATAATCCCATGTGAAAATGACTGTCTCAAAACAGACAATCACTTTGCTTCTTTGCTAAGTTCCTGTCTGAACGGACAGTTTTCTATTTTCTTTCATGAAACACTGTCGTTTTCACTTTTTCTTGTTTTGGTAAATATCAGAAATAATAAAATGGATTCAATGTATCTGCCTCAATCTGATTAATAAAGGTGAGGTCTAGGACCATGTGGGCCGCAGGCGTCACGTTTTACGAAAGCCTCAAACTCTGCTAGACATGTCAAGTATCCCCATCTTTACATACCACAACAATTTGGGAAATTTAAAGCACCCCCATGCTCCCCCATTGATTTCTTACTAAATCCAACCCCCCTATTTGACACCAATAAACACAGTAAGACCTTTCATTTCCTAAAATAATAAAATTAAAAAATATATAAAAACTTAATAAAAAGGATCACCCAAATTTACTTTTTACGTTTTTTGTTTTTTCTCTCTGCTCTCCGTTATCTTCTTCTCCCTCTATCTTCTCCAGACACCTATTTGCAACGTCTTGGCCTCAACAGGGCACTTTCTTCACATAAAGAGTACCCAGTTTGAAGAGTTCGGTTTCTCTCTTGTCTCTGGCCTGGTCGGTATATTCCCTCTTCGGTTCAATTCTCTTTTGCAACGTAAATCATTTGTGTTTTTTTCTCTAAGATTCTTATTGTTTCTAGGGTATAATTCTCTGGGTTTGTCTTTCAAATAAGCAAAAAGAAAAGTATCAGGTAATGTACAAATCCTTAGCTTTGATGACTTTGTTGTAGAGATTTTGCACGGTTCAATTCATCTTCTATATGGTTGTGGTTTCTTTTGTCTGGGTTTTTTTTTTAATTTTTTTTGGTTCTTTGAGGATTTTTAGTGTTGTTTTGGTGTGTTCTAAAGCTTTCGTTTTTAGATGGGAAGGTGTTTTATCCTTGTTTTTTGATATGAGTATTGAGACTTGAGACTTGATGCTTGATCTCATGCCTTGAATGGTGAAATCTTCGTTTTCTCAGTAAAGTTGGTATTTTGTGTTAATTTGAATGGAACTAGGAGTGGTATTTGGTATGCACTTGTTTTTGGCTCGACTCTCTGAACTAGTTCTGTTGTGTTGTCTAGGCAATGAGAGTATGAGTTCAAGCCAATGTATGCCTTTGTTGTCCGCCGTCATCGGGAGAATGAGAGAGAGTAGTTATCGGGAGTGAGAGATGGGGAGGGAGTGTTGTTTGAGGAGACAAAGTTAGAGAGAAAGAAGGGGGAAATACTGTTATAAATACGCTAACAACTAGAAATTAGGCTGCTTATGTAGAATCTTCGCATAGCAATTATCCAATATTATGTCCCGTAACACAAAGAGAAAAGCTTGAAAAACAGTCCAGTTGGGAAAATCTAAGCTTGGTAACAGTCCAGTTGATAAAATCTATCGTTTCTTTGTTGTTATTTATTGAATTACTGAACGAGTTATATTATCAAATAATGTTGGATGCTTATTTTAGTGGTTGAATGTAGTATCCAACTTTATATAAAATATAAAAAAGATACGAATATATTTAAATTTTATTAGACATTAAAATAATTATAATTTAGTTAAAAGTCATATCAATCCATCGACTTAATTATTTTTCTTGCCTAATTTACAAAAACCTAACCCTAAACATGCAAACATAATCAATTGATGGCAATTTATGTCAAATTCAAACCCAATTGAATCATGCTCTAATACGAATGTTAAATTTCATTCAAGATCAACAATTAAGAGTAATTTACACATGAATTAGAGTTGAAAGACTCACAAAACTCCAAGCTTGTGGTGGTGCATGCTTCTAAAATCAAAGTTGATGAAACTGAAATTTTCTCCCTGCAATCTACTTCTCCAATGGCTAAGAAGCATGTGTGTATGTGATTATGTTGTTAATTAGATTAATGATGTAATCAAATGCTAATTACTAGAATTTAGAATTCAATTATGTTAATTAGCAAGTTAAAACATATTAATTAAACTTAATTTACCCATTAGTAGCCTAAATAACTTATTTGTTGTATGATTAGTTTAATTATACCTTAATTAAGACTAATAGACTTGATTAACACTAATGGACTAGGTGGAATCAAGTTTGATCCAAAGCTTAATTAAATTGGACTTAATTAGGCTTAGCCATGGATTGGATCAAATTGGTATTATCATAAGCCCATTGGCCTAGCTCACAATTCTTGGAATTGGATAGGTTTTAGGCATATTTGGGGCCTTGGAATACTAATAAGTCAATTTAGAATTATATAGCCTACCAAACTTTGTTTATGGATTTAATTTGGTTTAAAATTGTAATTGGGCCAAAGTTATTTAAAATAAGCCCAAAAGCTTTTATTAAAATGGTTTTAAAAATTAAAATCTTTAGTTGGGCTTAAAATGTTTTAATTTAGTCCAAATCTTTTAAGTTTTAATTAAACCCATTTTATAATAAAAATCCTAATGGGTTTTACTTTTAGTAAATTAAACTTAGCTCAAAACTATTTGATTTTGATCTATTTCAACATATTTTCATCACAAAATTATAAGAAAACAGCCCACAACAATGAACAAGAAAATTCGGCCAAAGTAGAGAAATAAGCTCAAAATGCTTTACTAGAGTTCTCCAACATAAACAACAATAATATCAACTTTAAATACCTTCAATCACCCGAAAATACACTTGGAATCAACCCTTGGTAGATTCAGTTATGCTCTATAACAAGGACACAAAACAAAGAAAATGAATAACAAGAAGCAAAGATAGAATACCAAGTTTAAAGGAATGATTTCACTCGCTTGGATTTTGATCACCACCAAACCAACAAAGTTTGGATAAAGATCACAATATCAAGAGAGAAAACTCTCACAAATGTATTTCATCATATTCATTAGCTAATGTTCCAAAATGATCAAAAGCATACTTAATACAATCACAAGTGATGTGGCGGTCAATTAGACAAAACAAGGTCACCTAAGCTTACAAGTCATCAAGACACTTAAAATGGGCTAAACAAAGCCCTTACAATTGATTCAAAGTCTATTAATAATATTACAATCATGTTGGCCATTCAAAGCATCAAAAAAGGCTTTAAAAGACAAAATACATAGTGAAGATAATGTGGGCTTGGCTCCAATTTGGGTTGGGCTGTCCTTGGAACTTGTTTCTTCATTTTCTTGGTTCATGGATGTCTCAAGGTTAGCTTGCATGGGCTGGATCAAGTTGAAGCTTGTTTGGGCCGAATTGGTTGGTGGTGAAAATGGATCAGATTTATAAAGACTAATATTGATACCTAACATATTGCTATTATGTGCCTAGTTTAACTAGAAATATAATTTTTGTATCACGCTTAGCTAGGATTGGTTTTACTTTTGTATTCGGAGATACTAGACGTTTTGTATATAAAGATGATATATATATATATATATATATATTTGTACAGAAGAAATTAGCAATAGTTTCTATATGCTAAAGACTAATATTGATACCTAACATATAATTTAACAAACAAAGGACTTAAAACAAGTGAGATAAATTAAACTTATTTGTGGTATTATCGTCTTGATCATAAAAGCGAGACTCGTATATTCACTTTTTTGAAGAATGAGTATTTGAACATATTTGATTTTGATTCATATGACGTTTGTGAGTCATATTTGTTAAGTAAGATGTCCAAATCACCTTTTATGTATAAAGAGAAATGTGTTACAGATGTTTTAGGTCTAGTACACAATGACTTGTGTGAGCCCATGTCCACATAGGCTCGTAGTGGATATAAATATTTTATAATCTTTGCATATGATAAATTCTGATACGATTATTGTCTATTTAATAAGATATAAGTCTGAAGTTTTTGAAAAATTCAAGGAGTTTAAACTTGGAGTTGAGAAACAAACGGGCAAAAGTATTAAAACCTTACGGTTAGATTATGGTGGTGAATACTTGAGCACCGAGTTTCTAGATTACTTGAAAGAAAATAAGATTATTTCATAGTAGACGTCTTCAAGAACACCTCAATTAAATAGCATGTCTGAAAGGAGAAATCGAACTTTATTGGATATAGTCGATCCATGATGACTCGTACTCAACTCCCTGTGTCATTTTGGGGATATGCCATCAATAGTACGATATTTATTTTGAATATGGTTCTATCTAAATCTATTGAACAAACATCATATGAAATATGGACTGGAAAGAAACTTAATTTTTCTTTCATGAAGATTTAGGACTGTGAGGCTTATGAGAAACGCTTAGATAGTCAGAAGTTTAGACCCAAATCTTAAAAGTGTCTATTTGTTTGATGCCCTAAAAAGATAAAAGGGTATTATTTTTATCACCCACAAGAGAACAAAGTATTTATTGCTCTTTATGCAGTATTCTTTGAAAAAGAATTTATAACTACGATGACTAGTGAAAGAAAAGTTGAGTTCGATGAGAATCGGAGCAAGATCAATGAAGGCAGTTCCCTCTCGGAACCTAAGGAGTCACAGGATGATGTAACTGTCTCACAACCTATAACACAAGAAATGAATAAGTCTGGTAGAATTGTAGAGAGCTCGAGAGATATGGATATCTTATCTCTCTACACGTTGATGTGAACCTTTTGGAGGATGACATGTCAACTACGTATGAAGAAACGATATTGGATATCGATTAGGGGAAATGGATAGATGTCATAAAATTTAAAATGGATTTCATGTATGCTAATCAAGTTTTGACGTTGGTTGAAGCACAAGAAGGCGTAAAGCTTATTAGGTGTAAATGGGTCTTCAAGAAGAAGACAGACATGGATGACAATAGACAGATGTGAAAAGCCAGACTGGTGGCGAAAGGTTATCATCAAAGACAAGGAATTAACTTTGATGAGATATTTTCTCTAGTGCCTATGATTAAATCCATTAAGATTACGCTTGTGATTACTGTATATCATAATTATGAGATATAGCAGATGGATGTTAAAACCGTATTTTTTAACAGAAACTTGGTCGAGAATATCTATATGACATAACTTGACGGTTTTGTTATCCTGAAGCATGCAAACGATGTTTGCAAACTTCAGATATCCATTTATAAATTGAAGCAAACTTCTCGATCTCAGAATTAATATTTTGATGAGACAATCAAAGAATTTGATTTTGTTCAAAATGAAGAGATGCTTACGTCTATAAGAAAGTTAGTGGAAGCGCACTGACTTTAATGGTCTTATACGTCGATGACATATTTTTTTGTAGGTAATGATATTCTTATTTTGTAATCAATCAAGACTTGACTCTCAATAAAATTCTCCATGAAAGATATGAAAAAAATTGTTTATATACTGGGAATAAAGATCTATCAAGATAGATCTAAAAGATTACTGGGGCTTTCCCAAAACACGTATATTGACAAAATGTTGAAGAGATTCAGCATAAAAGAGTCAAAGAAGAGACTCGTTCTAATGTCACACGGCATCTCTCTTTCCAAGGATAAGTCTCCTGAAACAAAGGAAGAGAGAGATAAGATGTACCGGATACCATATGCTTCTGATTAGTAAAGTTTTGTTGTTTATTTTTTCCTCATTTACTTATGATTTTGCTAGTATTTATGTTAGAATTTAGGAATTTAGAATGCTTCTTAATG
>JANLJB010000947.1:0-11337 GCA_026212285.1 Bursera cuneata | reverse complement strand
GAAGATTCAGTTCATCCAGTGGTGTAGCAACCACAGTTACTTCGCATGTGTAACTGTTTCCTTTAGTGGAGTTAAGCTCATAGTATTCTCCAAGGTAAGAGACAGATTCTATTTCCTCATGAAGGTGCAATTTAACATCTGAATGATTAATTAATCCAGCAGCCATCTGCCAGTTTCCTCCTTCGACGGCCCATAATCCTGCACCAGATCCTGCCAAGGAAACAGCACCTGCAAGTCCACTGATGTAGACACTTTGGCCATAGTTTATTCTTGTGATAACCTGTAAAAGTCAACAAGAATCTAATGGTAAAATTTAAAAAAAAATATTACATATTGCACCAATTTGGCGACACATTCAAATACAAGATTTCAAACTTTTAATCAATTTCAACATCATGCTAAAGAAATTACACTTCAAGAGAGCCATGCAAGGTCCTTTTTAATATGTGTTTTCTTTAATCACATTGACAACCAAGAAATCCAAGCAAATTGGAGGCTTTGGAAAAGCTACAGTTCTATGTTACTTAACAGAGCAAAAGCAGCTTTTTTGCTCCAAAAATGAATAACGTTGCCAACTCCCACATAAATGCTATAACACACAACCTTCAGGCATGGTAAAAATTGCAATAGAAAATGATAACCATTATGACTAGGTGTCATTCTCCTATCCAAAAGTGACAATGAGCGGCATGGCAGAGCCTCCCTTTCCCATAATCTCCCACCAGAAAGAGAAACAGCTGATTCAAGGTTCATAGTGTAACCCTTTAGGGACTTAAACAGCACACTAGCCGGCAACTTTATGAAAGATTTAGATATATTCCATGTGGTTGTTCAAGTGCATTTAAGCATCTCCCAACCTGTTGCGAAAAAAATTCTTCTTTCAAGTTCACATAGGACGTTCAATGCAATACTACTGAGATAATAACATGTCTTGGAGGCAGAGCCAACAAATACATGTCAATCACATGAACAAATGTCAAAGATGAATTTTGAAACACTTTGCTGTCACATATTCCAATATTTAGTAGTTTACTACAGAGTCGGCAGTCGAAATTATACATTCTAGTGGCAATATTGTTGATTGCCATATGTAGAAAGTTTCTAGTTATAGACAGGGATTTAGACATTGCAAATAATTTCCAACTAGAGCTTTAATAGATAATAGACCTCAGCTAGAAGTCCAAATATACAGTGGTGTACTACACACAATTGCCGAGAGGAAATAAAGTACCAAGTATTAAAAATAATTAAAAGCTAGCTGGCTTTTTTCCTTTTGTAGCTACACACAACTTCCTTCCCCTGGCTGCTCTCTTAACATCTAAAAGGAATTACCCAGTTTTAGGTTTCATGTCCAACTTCAACAGCCTAACCTCTCAAATTTTCCCACTCTATATCGCAGACAGTAAGCAGATGACATTATCCCATTCTACTACATCAAGACTATCCTCCCATATCTATATGGCACAATTTAGTCTTAAACTGAACCCCCATAGCTCAACCATTAACTGAATCAAGTGAATTAAAACTACTATCATGTAGAGGCCTTCAAGGCCTCCCCACCTCACCTTTCACTCTTTACCACATTATCTTCAACTCTTAGTAATTCAGCTATCACCGTTTTAAACAATACTTTTCCACGATACCCGAGGCTTCCTAATTCAATTTCTTACATGACTTAATTAATGTAATTCCGTAATACAGCAATAATCAATCCATTGGGTTAATTGTAAAATATCAGAGTTGAGGGGACGTTTTGCTATATCTTTTATTAATTTTTTAGTTAAGCAGAAGTTGTCGAGCTAGGCGATATATTCATCGCTCGACATTAAACTTACCACGATAAAAAAACTCGAGTTTTACTAAAATTTAGATGACCCCTCAACTTTGCTATTTCTTCCTGCTACTTTCCTCTATCATTTCCACGATACTAAACTAGAAAAACTGATGAGAAAGCTTACAGTGACGAGCTCCTGCGTCAGCAAAGGAGACAACTTGACATCAACCAATTCATCTAGCAAACTCCTCGTTGTGAGATTCTTCAAACCAGCCCATTTAAGCATCTCATCCACACTCTCGAAAATAGGTCTCGTTTCAAAGCCTTCATAATACTTCAAAAACCTATTCACAGTGCTCTCCACGAAAGTCTGCATCCTGAAAAGCGACAGCCCGTACCTCACAAGCATGTAAAGCGCATTCACAAACGACACCGTCTTCTGCACAAACGGAAGCTTCGAATCGACACTGAGAGTCTTGAACACAAACTTCTCGCCGTCCCAAATCCCAAAAGAGTCCGATTCATCGGACGAAGAAGGCTCTCTCGCCTTCAATTTCAGAAGCTTCGTGAAATTCACGGCGTGGTAGTTCTTGGGATGGAGAATCGACGCGCCGGCCTCGAAGGTCTCGCCGGCGATCGTTACGGTGGCCATGCGCCCTCCGACGACGCCGTGGCGCTCGAAGATGTGGATCCGAGGTGGGGGTTGTGTGGTGGTGGGTTGAAAGTAAAGGCGAAGGAAATGGGCGAGCGATGAGCCGCCGATGCCGCTGCCGATTATGCATACAGTTGGGTCGGATTGCAGAGACAGATGAGGTGAAAACAGAAGCAGAAGAGTGAACAGGGNAGAGTATTTTTGTTTTCGAAAACATGATTTTGGTGTTGCCGAGTTTCTTCTTCGGGAAATTTGCCAGAATGGCCTCCCAAGCCGTCTGAAATGATAAATAGGCTTTCACCCAAAACCCTCCCATGCAATAATCATCCGTTACAGTAACTAATTTTACTTTGACAAAAATATCTTTGACTTCACTAACCCCTTCATAATTAGCTTCTTCCCTCAAAGAAAACCGTGATACGATTTCAAACAAAACCGTGATATAGTTTATGGGGTATCCACGGTTTTGATTAAAACCTTACACGGCCGCGACTGAAACCGTGAAATGGATCACNGGTTTCTGTGGATAACCAAGGTTTTTATAGAAACCGTGATCCATTTTACTGTTTCAGTCGCGGCCGTGTAAGGTTTCTATCAAAACTGTGGAGACTTCAGAAATCGTATCACGGTTTCCTTTGAAACCGTATCACGGTTTCCTTTTAAGGAGGAAGCTAACTGTGAAGGGGTTAGTGAAGATAGGGGTATTTTTATCAAAATGGAATAAGTTACTATAATAGATGACTATTACATGAGAGGGTTTTAGATGGNGAGGCTATTTATCATTTCGCACCGTTCTGGGAGGCCATTTTGGCAAATTTCCCTTCTTCTTTCTTCAGGTGCTATAGATCCACTTCTTTCTTCGGCATCATCACTTGTCACCATCTAAGTTGACTTTCCATATTGGCTTTTTCAATCATTTTATAGTCACTTTGTAAAACTAATATTAATAAAAACTAGTATTAATAAAAGGGACAATACCAACTATTACCCTTATATTTTAATCTACTCTTAATAAAAAATAAATTTATCATTTTTATTAATTAAACCCCTAAAATTTATTTCTTTTAATCAAGTATTAATTTTAACCCTTAAAAATATATATTTACCCCTACTAAAAATTCTTTTTTAATTTAAACATAAAAAAATAAATAAAAAATAAATAAATTATACTTCCATAATAAATAAATTTCTACTTTTTAGATTTTTATTTTTTAAGATTTTTTCAAATTAAGAAAAAAATTTAGTAGGGGCAATTATGTATTTTTAAGAGTTAAAATTAACATTTGATTAAAAAAAATAAATCTTAGGGGTTTAGTTGATAAAATGATAAACTTGCTTTTTATTTGAGATTAGATCAAAATACAAAGGTACTATTTGATATTATCCTATTAATAAAAATTATAATAAAAAAATATGAGTAATTATCATTGACCACCCCTACCTTTTCCTTTTTTTTACTCATATAAGACTTTTACCATTTTTCTCTTCTTTCATCCTTAAGTTTTGAAAAAATCTCTTCTCAAGTCCTCTAGTTAAAAATTCTGTTAGTTAACATCTATTAACCTCYACATTTCAATAAATTTATCATTTTACCCTTATTAACATATAAGAAATAACTAATTTTTCAAGGACAATATTAAGTTAAATAATCAAATTATCCTTGAAATAAATTTCAATATGTTTTAATATTGTCCATAAAAGTAATTTTAATATATGTTAAAAGTAATTTGGTCATTTAATTTAATATTATCCTTTAAAAATTAAATCATTTTTTATATGTATTATTAAGGATAAAATGATAAATTTATTGAAATATGGAAGTTAATAGATGTTAACTAACAGAATTTTTAATTAGAGGATTTGAGAAGAGATTTTTTTAAAACTTAAGGATGAGAGAAGAGAAAAAGAGCAAAAGTCCCGTACAAGTGAAAAAAAAAAAAGGTAGGGGTGGTCAATGATAATTACTCAAAAAAATATATAAGAAGTTAATATCATTTGCCATTTGCAATATTTTTTAAACATTACTACATCTGGATTTTTTCAATTCTATTACTCAAATTATCTTAAAGCTTTATTTCTTTTTTTTTTTCTCGTTTTTCTTGATATAATGCTTACCATTTATTTTAAATTTATTTGATCAAAATAAACAAAAAATAAAAAAGTATAGTTTATCTAATATTAATTCTATCATATTCATTTAACATGAAAAAAGTAGAGAAAATATATTTATCTCCATTTCAATTCAGTGGGACCTTTGGTTCACAATTTTTTTCAACTAAATAATTATTTTGAAAAAAGACTAAAGTGTTACCTTATTTAAAAAGTTTCTATACAAATGTTCATTTTGTTTAGTAAGACTATAAATATTGGGAAAGGACTCAAACTTTAACTAGAAAGTGAAGGGGATATTTTTACTAAAACTCAAACTGGACCCCTAAACTTAACTCTCATTAAAATTATTTCTTTTTAATTAATTATAATATTATTTTTATCTTTCTTTTAATTAAATTTTGTTTCTTTTAATCTTTCATTCTTCAAATACTAATTAATTAAATAAAATAACTAGAAAAAATATATTTAAGGGTACTAAAATTAAAATAAATTATGCCCCCCTTCCTTTTGTTTATTTTTTTTCTATTTAGGAAGATTTTTATTAGCTTTTAAAAAATGAGTAACATTACTCCAAAAAAAATTATCCTAAATCTTAGGTTTTATTACATAATTATTTTTTATCCATATAGTAAATGTAAAATTACTTCACACATCATCTAAGATTAACCAATTTTCAAAACAACATAATATTACTTTTCAAGAATATTGAATGGTAAGAAAATTTAAACATCTTTCATGATTCCATTATAATTATCCGACGTTTACTAAAGTATAACTTNCTCTAGAATCTGCACCAGATGTAACCTTCCACTGTTGAGATTCCAAGCATTTACTAACTTTCTGATAAACAAGGTTGACAAAGTGATAAGCAACAAATTTGTTAATATTCTTAAATGGATTAAAACAACACATCTCCTATTCCATTACTCAATACTTACTCATCACAAATCGTTAAGTTATTTTATTCTAATCTTTTGATAGTCGAAGTTAATTATAAGTTTATAACTGCTAAATATTATGGCTGTGTTTTCATTTTCAAAAATTTTTTTTTGGAACCGCATATTTACCAATACATTTCTAACTTGCATACTCATGCATTTCTAATCTTATTATATTCTGGAAGTAAGAAAAGAAGAGAGCAAGAGGCTGGGTTCAAGACTTTTCACTATTATTAGTAAATGGGGAGACTCTTCCAAGTCAGAAGCTAAGTGCTGCGGCAAAAGTTGATTAACGTCACGGCATCAGCAGCCNCGAGTTCAATGTTTACCCTTGTTTTGTTTTTCTTGTAAAGATTAATTGAGGCATTTTCGCTCTTTCACCATCAATGTAACGCTTGCCTATACAAAGACCATTTCTTCTTGTAATTGAAAAATTTTGATGAAAATATAAACTTGACACTTTGTGTGTGAATTTGAGAGGTTTGCCCAAGTGTTCCTTTATCCAATTCTTTGTCAAGAATCAGTGGTAGTTCAAACTTCAAGTGGATGAATTCTATTCCTTTAAACTTAAAGATTCCATTTGGCTTTGTATCTTGTAAGTTCTATTCTTCCTTGTGTTGAAAGCTTGTTGAAGAATTTGAGATTTATTGTGGAAATCATGTGTTGTGATTGTTATTAGTATTGAATGGTTATTGTGAAGTTATTGCATGTATGTGGTTGATGGTTTAAGGTTGATATAAGGTGAATGTTAGTAAAGAAATCATTGACCACCCGAAATTTCTTGTGTTTGTGGATTAATCATTCCAATGTTTATGTAAATGCACGGATGATATGCATCATCATCACTTCCCCTTTGTCCACACCTTGCCTACACACCCTGCCTACACACCAGTCAAGCCTCTCCTCCTGCAACATGAGTGAGGGGAGTGAAGATGAAGATTAAAAAAAAAAATAAGAAGAAGAAGAAAGAGACGAATTAAGAAGGAAGAGAAACAAAATTTAATTGGAGAAATGGTAAAAATGATATTCTATCAATTAAAATAACTAAGTTTTCAACGGGGATATTAGCTAGATTTCACAAAAACACTTAACACAAATTTTTTCTTAAATTAATACTTACCTCCAATTTTTTAATAGACATTAAAACAGATTTTTATAAATTTAGAAAATATAATTTTTACCCTCCTTTGCTTTTCATCGTCACTCAACTCTTCATCAAAGAGGGGTATGGGTAGTGTACGCAGGATGGTGGGCAGTGGGGTGAGTAGAGTGTTGGCAGTCAGTGACGGAGCTTGGAAGAAATTTTTGGGGGGGTCAAAAGAAGAACTCAAATTTTGAGGAGGGTTAACAGGTAAAATTATATATTTTGTTAATTTTTTATTCATCAAAACAGTGATTTTTTTTTTTTCATGGCCCCCCTTGGCCATAAAGAAGCTCCGTCACTGTTGGCAGTGGTGTGCGTATGGTGGGGCGTGGGCAAGGAGTGTAAGCAGTGGGTGGTAGGGGAAAGTGACGAAGTTGGTAAGTAGGGCGAGGGAGCGGGTTGGCAAAGTGAACGGTAGTGAGGAGGCTGATGGAGGGCACTGCAGTGGCATTGGCAATGGCAATGGCAGTGAGTGTGGTTTGCGACAGTGGCAGTATGTGGGGGTTGGGGAAAGCAATTGAAAAATGGTTGGGGAAAAAAATCAAGCACCTGGTGTGCCCATTTTAGTTTTTCAGTGTTGTAAATTGTTTTGAATTGTGCATCCTTGGACATTCGAGTTCTCTTCTCTTCTCTTCTGTTTCTTTTATTTTTTGTCCTCTCTTTGTTTCTACTCCTCTTCCCTTCCAAGTGACCAATACAGAGATATTGCAGAGCAGAGATTTAATTAATTAAAAACCTAAAATCCACCATTCTCCCTGAAAAGACAAACAGAGCATACTGTACACCCAGGCCTTGAAAAGCATTTACGACTCTGTAGAAAGTGAACACAAGTAGGAAGTTTTTTTCTGGTCAAGCTTTTTCCTTAGCTGAAGATGATGATATTAGATTATCCAAAGTTGCTGCCTGGATAACAGCACTTGGACTTGTATCCTTGGCACGATTTTTTTCCCCCAAGCATTTTTCACTTGCTTTCCCCAACCCCCACACACTACCACTGCCGCAAACCACACTCACTGCCATTGCCATTGCCAGTGCCACTGCCGTGCCCTCCACCAGCCTCCTCACTGTCATTCACTGCACCAACCCACTCCGTTGCCCTACTCACCAACTTCGTTACTTCCCTCTGCCATCCACTACCTACACACCTTGCCTACACCCTACCAAACACACATCATTGCCCACACTCAACCCACACACTACTCACCATCCTGTTGCATACACTGCCCATACTCCTTGTGAAGACTTCTCACGTGAGGTTGACATCTCTCCTAAAATACTTCCTCTGTCAAAGGGTTGTTAAGAGTTCAACCATATATCCAGAAAACTTTTATTTTATTTTGTTATTTTAATTTCAAATAATTGTTGGTCAAGCTTATTTCCTTAAATCTAGGAGTAGTTGTTAAAGATTAGCAACCAATTTTGTATCTCTCTGTTACTTCTTTTGAGATTTTATTTGTATAAATTCAGATTAAATGATGGAATAAAGGGTATCTGATTTTTTCCAACTTTGAGCATTAACTTGAGTGAGATCGTGGTCTCCTCTATCAGACCAAACCTAAACCCCAGTATTAGACTAAGCTTCATCTGTTTCTAATTTTTTTTTTTTTTTTTTTTGAAATTCCTATTCAAGATAGGACCCAAGAAGGAGTACGTGCGAAAGTGGTATCAGAGCTCAGGCATGGACCAAAGGGTGGAGCAATTAGAGATGACTGTTCAAGGCTTATCCAGCGACCAACAAGCCATTATGAACCAGATGAATGAAGTGCTTTCACAAATAAACTCAAAGTTTGATAAGTTTGTTAGACCTTTTAGACGAGGGGGTGAAGACTATGCTAATAAAGCCACTCAAGAGAGCCCAGCTTCTAGCAACACTTCCACGAGCTTCGTTCAAAGGATGAAGCTTGACTTTCCAAAATTTAATGGGAAGAGGATCCAACTAGCTGGCGTTGTCGTGCGGAACAATTTTTTCAATTTCATAACATATCGAATGCAGAGCAAGTCTCAGTAGCCTCTTTTCATTTGGAAAATGAAGCACAACTTTGGTTCCAATTGTTAAAACAAGAATATATGGTGATATCTTGGGAAGATTTCGAACAAGGGCTCCATTCCCGCTATGGTCCAAACATTGATTTTTTTGGCGAGTTAACGAAGTTGCAGCAACAAGGCACTGTTAATGAGTATCGACTCTAGTTTGAGAGACTCTTAGCCAAGGTAGGACTCCTATCAACTGAGCGACAAGTGAGTTGCTTTGTCAGCGGGCTTTGTTAGCGAACCATCCAACAACACTTTCAGCTGCCATTAATCTTGCACGCCTCTATGAGACCAAGATTAATTCCCAAAGAAGGATTAATGCTTCCGTTAGAACCAATATGCAGCAGCCACTATGCCCGTAGCAGCGGCTCCTTCGACATCAAATCCTGTTAAGAAACTTAACATAGAAGAGCTTAATGAGAGAAGAAGACTTGGTCTTTGTTTTCACTGTAATGAGCAATATGGTCCAAGACATAGCTGCAAAAGGTTGTTTTCAATCCAAGCTGAGATCAATTCGGAAGATGATAATCTTGAGGTGGAGATTGAGGAGGCACCACTAGCTGACCTCCCTGGCATATCAATCCATGCGATTACTAGAACTTGCGACCCAAGGACCATGCGAATTAGAGGACACCTGAAAGGAAAGGCCATGATGGTACTCTTAGACTTAGGTAGCTCGCACAATTTTGTTAATGACAATCTAGCTACTAAGCTAGGATTGCGACTAGAACCAGGCGAGAAGTTTGAAGTGATGGTGGCTTCAGGAGAACGATTGGCTAGTATGGGATGGTGTAAGCAAGTTTGCATTTACTTACAAGGCAACACTTTCCTAATTGATTTTTATTTCTTACCTCTTGAAGGCTATGATATAGTGCTTGGCACCCAATGGTTACAAACATTGGTACCAATTGTTTGGGATTTTTCTCACCTAGAAATGAGATTCCAAATAGATGGCAAAGAAGTATTACTACAGGGTCCAAAGAAGCCTACAGACTAGATTTTGGATAGCTACCAAATGGAAGCAATCACTTGGAAACGTGGCAAAAAAGTCCTTCTTCAGATACAAGGAACTCAACCATTAGCCACAACATCAGTCTATCTACCAGAAATTAAGTAATTATTAGAGAAGCACAAAAATGTATTTCGAGAGCCTTCAGGCCTACCACCCTCATGGATGCAAGATCATTGCATACCCTTACTTAAAGGGAAGCAACCAGTCTCAATTAGGCCATATCGTTATCCACATCATCAAAAAGAAGAGATCGAAAGGATAGTAGTGGAAATGTTGCAATCAGGAGTTATTCGACCAAGCACAAGTCCGTATTCATCACTTTTTATTTTGGTTAAAAAGCAAGATGGTTCGTGGAGGATGTGTATTGACTATCGGGCACTCAATAAAATTACAACCAAAGACAAGTTCCCAATACCAATGATCGATGAACTTCTTGACGAGCTTCATGGAGCGCTTTTCTCTTCGAAACTGGACCTCTGATTAGGTTACCATCAAATTTGAGTACATCCACCAGACATTGAGAAAACAACATTTCGTACCCACCAGAGGCATTATGAATTCTGGTGATGCCTTTTGGTCTCACTAATGCACCATCGACCTTTCAGTTTCTCATGAATGAGGTATTCAAGCCCTACCTCCGAAGATTCGTATTAGTCTTTTTTTATTATATTCTTATTTACAGTAACAATTGGGATGATCATGTGAAGCATTTAGAATTAGTCCTTTCTATTCTACACAAAAATCAATTGTTTGTAAAGCTTGAGAAATGTCAGTTCAGCCAAAGGGAAGTTAAGTACCTTGGTCATGTTATTTCTAATCAAGGTGTGGCGGTGGATCTAGAGAAAATAGAAGCTATAATAAGTTGGTCGAAGCCTACTACTCCAAAGGCCATGAGGGGTTTTCTTGGTCTTTGTGGTTATTACAAGAAATTCATTCAGAATTTTGGAAAAATTGCTGCCTCTGTTACTCGCATGTTGAAAATTAATAGTTTTACTTGGAACCCAACAGCAAAGGAGGCCTTTGTCCAATTAAAAAAGGTGATGACTCAAGCACTAGTTCTCGCCCTTCCTAACTTCTCTAAGCAATTTATTATGGAGTGTGATGCGTCCGGGTATGGTATTGGTGTTGTCTTACTTCAAGAAAGGCCAATAGCTTTTTTTAGCCATGCTTTACAAGGGAAGCACCTCCTTCCTTCAACATACGAAAAGGAGATTCTTGCCATGGTGCTAGTTGTTAAAAAATGGAGGCCATATCTTTTAGGAAGGCAATTTGTTGTTTTAACAGATCATTAAAGCTTGAAGCACTTGTGGACTCAGAAAATCACTACCACAACGCAACAACATTGGTTGTTCAAGCTAATGGGCTATGACTTTCCTGTGGAATATAAGAAAGGAAAGGAAAAAGTGGTCGCTGATGCACTCTCTAGAAGGACCGAAGGTGCAAGGGGGTCTAGTTCTCTTATGGCTTTCTCTTTATGTGACGCCCCGAAATCCCTTATTCAGGAACCTCGAGTGTCATCCATGCATATGGAATGAATTAAAAGTAAGTAATGCAAGAGTTTGTAATTCATAAATTGTAAAAGTGAATAATTTTACAAAACAGTTAAAATCGCTTTTACATATGAGTTCAAAATACATGATGAATGTCATGGGTACACTTCTAATTCCCTCGGAA
>JANLJB010000942.1:0-26025 GCA_026212285.1 Bursera cuneata | reverse complement strand
CTGTAATTTTAACATAGATTATAAAGCTGGCAGGCACTCAGGCAGGCAAGTGGATAGAATTTGAAGAGCAAAAGTTAAATACGCAAACGACTAATGCACAAGTCGGGTCAGAAATCGTACAAGTACCATTAATGACCGACTTAATGTGTGGCCAATGACAACTAAGTCGGAACTCCTCATGTTTTTCCAGGCACCGAATACCACTGTTAACATTATGTAGTGAAGACGTTACTTAAGTCTTTATATACTTAGGGGTACTTTAGTCACTATAAATAAAAAATATTATTATAATAATGAGTCAACTCAGTTAGAAGGTTAGTCAATTGGCTAGACAACATATCTACTGTACACTTTACTCGTTTTTCTCAATCAATCCATCAAACACGCAATGGTAATCTTCCTCTTTTTCTCTCAAATATCAACAGCCACGATTTCAATCCTCCAAAACCACATGACTTGACTGCTGGCACGACAACATTGTTTCTCATATTTAAATGACCCTCTCCTTGGAGTCATAACCGGTATCTAGTTTCTTTGTAACTTGAATGAACTTAGGCTTTACGGTGATTTTCTTAATTTGTACTCTTGAATTCAGTTACATTTGTGCACAGACAATATGGATTCCACAACTGGTACAAGTCTCTATCCGTTGCATTGCATCGATGTAAAACTATTCACCTGGTTAGCGCCAAGATTGCTTTCTTTTGTATACATGTAAGTTTGGAGAGATTTGAACTTTGAAAATAAATACGGTATTGTTAAATCTTGAATGCAGGTGAGGCATGCTCAGGGTATTCACAACGAAGCAGCGGAAAATAACCACGACGCTTATAAGTCTCCTGACTATTTTGATCCACACCTTACCTCACTTGGCTGGAAGCAGGTAGTCACCCATTGATTATCAATTTTTCGCTTCTATGACTGTTTTCCACGACGATGTCCTGGTAGGAGTACTGTGGTTGATATTTCTCAATTAATAATTTGGCGTATGTATGTCAATAACAAAAGAGTAGATTTTAGAATTTTGGAAGCCATCAGCATCTAGCTTGGTCCTAAAGCATGGTTTTTGGTACTATCTTCAAGAATTTGCTTTAGAATGATTCTATGGTATCGTGGCATATACGCCTGCAGGTTGATGAGTTGCGCAAGCATGTTCGAGAAACTGGACTATCTAAAAGAATTGAGTTGGTCATCACTTCTCCTTTGTTAAGGTATTACTTTCCGAAAAATTTGATTGTTGTACACTTGTCATCATCGTTTCTGGAGTCATGTATCTATTCAAGTTAATGACTTACATCGTTTGACTTGAGCGCAGGACTATGCAAACAGCAGTAGGTGTCTTTGGTGGTGAAGGGCACGCAGATGGGATAGATGCAACTCCACTGATGGTGGCAAACGCAGGGAACAGTAACCGTGCTGCAATCTCCAGTTTAAATTGCCCACCATTTACGGCCGTTGAGCTCTGTCGCGAACGTTTGGTATGTATTAACGAAGGTTCATCATAGGGGAATTAGACAAAATATCCAAAATTAGGGGCTAGTTGAACCCTAATTACTTGTAATTCCTTATCCATTTGCCTCCTATGACCGGTCGGTCTTGTGCATGGGCCAATATTTAATTAAAAATAATGGTCTAATTAAATAAGTAAAATAATAAATCAATATTTAATTAAAAATAATGGTCTAATTAAAGAATATATTAATTAAATAATGAAGTAATATAAATAAATAATAAAGTAATAAATGGCTATTATTTTAAATAATAAAGTAATACAAATAAATAAAAATAATAAATAAATAATTGGTCATTATTTTAAATAATAAAATAATAACTAAATAATTGGCCACTAATTTAAATAATTAATTAAATAATATAAATAAATAGTTAATAAATTTAATAATAAATATAAATAAATAATTAAATTATTAAATAATTAATAAAGATGTTAAATAATTTAAAAAATAAATCAATATTTAATTAAATAATAAAAATAATTATCTAATTAAAGAATATATTAATAAAATAATCTAGTATATATTTTTACATAATATATGTAAATGGAGTTGGCGACTAATAGTAATATTGACGAAAGATTTCATAAGGTGTGGGATGTTTGAATCCTATTAGTTTCAAACTAATGTTAACATTTTCAATATAGAGCGTGAATTGAGGGAGGATATCTTTGTCCGTTAATGTAAGATTGGATAAGGAATTGCAAGTAATTAGAGGGTGTGGATACTTTTGCAATCCAAGTTTGCCTGGGCCCTGGGTCATATAAGATACATATGTCTTGCCTGTCGTTGATTTTGGTGGTTTATGTGACAAAATTGAGACACAATGACATAATTACCCTCAGTTTAATAATTTTATGTTTTTATGTAAAATATTTTTGAAATTTTATTTTGGAAAAATTAAATTAAAAAATAATATAAATGCAAAATATAAAATCTTTATAAATAATAATAATAAATTAAAATTTGCATTAATAATATTCACCAAATAATCATACATAAACATTATTTAATTTTAAGTTCACGTCAATGACATGTAATTTTTAATTTTATTAATTTTTGTTTCTTTATAGAGATTATAAATTTTGAGTTTATATTAGTTTTATCTTTATTTTTTATAGAATAAACTATTAAAAATGTTATAAAATATAAAATTATTAAAGTGAAGGATAATACTATCATTTTTTTTCAAAATGTTTTAACTTTAACTATCAAAATTAATAATTATAAGGGAGACATGTGTCATTTTTGGAAACCATTAGTAACTAATTGTTACTTTCGTAAATTATGTAGGACGTAATTTGCCTTAATTTTAGTTATTATATAATTTGAAAACTCTCACACGATATCTTGTAATTTTGAAAATCATATATACCTCTCCTACTATTAAATGAACTTTTGTTAAAACTAATAATTTTAGTTATAATAGTGATCCGTAATGTTACCAACCCTTCGATCAAAAGATAATCATCAATTGACCAAGACCAACTGTGTTATAAATATCTTAAAATTTAATATTGTATTAAAAATTAAAATAAAATAATTATTTAATTAATTTACTATATTTAATAAATAAAATAATAAAAACTATAAGAAGATTCTATCTAATAAATTAAATCAACTATTTAAATCTTTTAATAGTTTATTTATTTAATAAATCTTCTAATAATTATACATCCTAAAATAATTAAAATTTATTAAAAATTTAGAAAAGGTAAAATGAAATCAAGCAAAGAGTGGCAAGTAGCAACAGGCTGTTGGTTATCGTTTGCTCGTCATTGACCGCAAGACTTGCCTTGTCCTTCCTTGTGGGCCTAGTAGTTGTCGGGTATGGCATCTCGAGGATTGGTGAGCCACCAGGCCTTACGAGGAAGAGCCAGCCACATGAGCATCACAGCTTAACAGTTGGCTGATTGCTGGCCTTGCCTAGCATAAAAATAAGTTAGTTTCGCAGATCTTAGGGTGAAAATTTAGGTAGAAATGGGGTAAGTTGACGCATCGATTATCACATGAAAGTATTTAAGATTGGCTCTTTCACTATATTAAGTTTAGATTTGGATTATTTACATGCTTACCATTTTTTTTTATCTGGTTGCAAATGCAGTTGGCTGCCAACTAAAATAGTGGCATGCTTTAAATCTATATTGTTGCATTAGCTATTTTCATTGCATTCTAATTTATTGTAGGATCCCCAAATCTATATTGCATGTGTACTATCATAAATTCTTCTTCATTTAGCTGTTGGTATAAAATAAAACTAAGATTTAATAATAGAGTCAGGCACGCCCTAAATCTTATAATTTAGGAAGTAGACAAAGTTGATACCCAGATCAACATTTCACTTGATGTGAGTATTCGAGGGCTTTTAGGATTCTGTAAACTTTGAGCTTGCAGTGTAAAAATGCAAGGCATTGTTGGTTACCCATGTTTTATTTATTTGCATGTTCTTATTAATCACAACCCTTTATAGGGTCTGTTTTTACATATGTAGTTTAGAATTTTTAGAATTAGGTATTAATTTAAAAAAAAAAAAAATTGAAGAAGTGAGGTTGTTCATTCATGAAAAAATGGGTACATATATTTTGTCTCTTCAGTTTTACTTGATTAAAACATCAAGACGAAAAGATGGTTCAATCTTAAAATTTGTGTGTTTTTCTTACTACAGGGAGTTAATCCATGTGACAAAAGAAGAAGCATCAACGAGTATCGACCTCTTTTTCCTGCTATTGATTTTTCGCTGGCAAGTGATCTTTCATAATTGGTTTCGATATTTTTGTGGACAAGAGGTTTTTAATACCATATTTCTGCCAACTATATATCAGCGATGCTTTTGCACTCCAATTCAACTTAGTTTGATTAGTAGTTTTTAATACCATATTGATTTTTCGTTGCTTGAAGCAACGAAATGAATGGAGTGTTTCAAAAACTCTTGGATTTTATGATATATATATAAAGTAGTGAACAATTCTAATCATATATAATTGAGGTAAAAGTTATTAAATTACAGTGTATTTCATTATAGAAACTTCAGACATGAATTTAGAAAACGATGAAACCAGCCAGGAGTTGCTTAATAATTCAATGAAACTTGTAAATTACATCTTAGATGAGCCGAGGAATAAGCCAAGTGGGTGCCAATGTCTGGTCCAAAAGACGTCCAGGGTTGCACAAGTACATTGATCACTGGGCCTAAAGTTTGGCGTGTTTCATATCCCGAGGATAACCAGCCAACAAAGGCGGAACCCTTCACATTTTTTCCAGGGATGTTGAACCCACCTAACACAAAACCATCACCAGATTATTGCAGGAATTAGCAGGTTTAATATTTTTGTATTGTTTAGCTAAATTCAGTCTGAAAGATAATCACCAGATTCACCCATCAATGCATCATCCAACAACCTAGATGTGTTTCGGATCTTCAATCCCTCAAATGCCCAGATAATTATAAAAGATAATAAAATAAAATAAAAAAAGTTTAGCTAAATTTCCAGGCACCATATACTAATTATCGAAACCCTCAACCAATTAGGAAATTAACCTTGAATCCTAAAAATTAACGACGGAAGGGCAAAATTGTCATTCTAATACATTTCATTTATTTCTCTTCACTTTTGATTTCCCTTCTGTGTCATATTCCCCGTCACACCATATCATCTACCCCCAAACCCACATCAATCTTCTTCTTAAACCAAACTCACATTCTTGAGTCTATCGTTTATTTGCTCGTAATTTAAATGGATGATGGTGTTCGTGAAATCAGATGGTGGTCGGTGTCGCTGTCCGGTTGCTGTGGGTGGTGGTCATGTGTGTTATTTGAATTCGTCTAACGACAGTGGGCCTTCGAAAGAAGTGTGTAGATCGAAAAAATTGTAGACCGATATTTGCCGTGATGGTGTACGGTAGCGGCGGCGCGTGTATGGCTAAAACTTCTTTATGGTGATTTCTTCCGTGTGTAGACAGTTCTTTTGTAGTGATTTTTATTTTTTACTTCTTAATCTTTGTTAGTATGAATATCGCGAATGGGTAATTTATATTCAAAATATTATTCAGACAAGTTTTGTAATTAAAATTTAAGGGTAAAATAGCCCTTTTAATGGTCAAAATAGTCAAAGTTTAACGAGACTAACGTCTGAGACTCTGAGGGTTCATCCAGTCGGATGTTCACTTACATTGACCAAATAGTTGGTACTCCCGATTATTACATTGTACTTTTCTCGTTTACAGGATTCCTCATTTTTCCGCATTACTACCATTTCAAGCTCCGAAACTACAACACTTCACTGCTACCACAAAAAAAGTTTCTCTTGTTTAAGATAGACCATTTTCTTGGAGTCCTACCGGGATCTAGTGTCTTTGTAAACTTGAATGAACTTAGGCTGCTACGTTGGTTTTCTTAGTTTGTAATTTTGAATTTCAGTTACATTTGTGTGCAGACAATATGGATTCCACAAATGCTACAAGTCTGTATCCGTTGCATCGATGTAAAACCATTCACCTGGTCAGTGCCAAGATTGCTTTTTATAGATATAAATTTGGAGAGATTTGATCCTTGAAAATAATTATGGTATTGTTAAATCTTGAATGCAGGTGAGGCATGCTCAGGGTATTCACAATGTAGCAGGGGAAAATTACAATTATAAGTCTGTTGAATATTTTGATGCATACCTTACCCAACTTGGCTGGGAGCAGGTAGTCACTGATTTTATGTTGTTTGATTATCAATTTTTAGCTCCTATTGTGTTGCTAAGTATTTAGAATGTTTTCCATAATGATGTTCTGGAAGGAGTGTGGTTGATTTTGCTTAACTGTTTTATTTCAATAAGAAAAGAATTTTTTATTTTAATTTTGTGTGAATTTTAGAATTCAAAAACTCATCCTCTAGCTTGGTTCTAAATGATGGTTTTTGGTACTATCTTTAAAAATTTGCATCTTACCAGCATACTACTTCTTTTAAGTAGTATTATGATTTTAACAAAAGAATAATACTTTAGAATGATTCTAAATACGTTTCATGGTATGCCAGGTCGATAATCTGCAGAAGCATGTTCGAGAAACTGGACTTTCTAAGAGAATTGAGTTGGTTATCACTTCTCCTTTGTTAAGGTATTACTTTCCAAAAAAATTGATTGTTGTATACCTTTCATCATCGTTCCTGTAGTCATGTATTCAGCTTATGAAACATTGTTTAACTTGCAGGGCTATGCAAACGGCAGTAGGTGTCTTTGGTGGTGAAGGGCATGCAGATGGGATAGATGTAGCTCCACTGATGGTGGAAAAGGCAGGGAACAGTGACCATTCTGCAATCTCAAGTTTAAATTGCCCACCCTTTATAGCAGTTGAGCTCTGTCGAGAACGTTTGGTATGATTAATGAAGGCTGATCATATAATATACATCTCTCTTCTCAAATCTCAAGTCTGTTCTTATATATTCTCTTCATCCTGAAGAAAAAAAGCATACTCTTAATTAGTAGATAACTTTTTATTGTAAGAGCATATTCGCTATCCAATCTGTGTTGGTTGGTAATTTTTTTTTTTTTTGAATTAGATCCTCTGCTCATGATGTTACCAGCTTTTAAAGTTTTGATATTGATATACGTATTTTTATATTAATGGATGGTTAACTTTTGGTTTTATTATATCTCATTAATATATTTTATGTAATCACTAATCATATTCTAGCAAAAAATAAGGTAAAGATGTGATAAGTAGAGAAACGATGATCCCATGGTTTTTTTTTTTAATTTTTTTCTAATTTTTTTCTGTTATATTCTTTTTTTTTTTAATTATTTTTAACTATATCTTATTTTAAAAAATATTTTCTTTAGGTTTAATATTTTAGGGATAACTTTTGGATTTTTGGTTTTTCAGTTTTTTTAAAATAGTCAATTGTGACTGATATATGGGCAATTTGGTTACTATACAAATATCGACATTAATTTAATAGAATCCACAAATAATCATTGACGGTCAAGGGGAGTATGTGAGATTTTTGGAATTACGGGATTTCAGAAAAACACATAGGAGGTGTGTCAAATTAACCCTTTATCATATTAAGGTTGGATTTGGAATATTCTTATACTTACCCCATATATATATATATATATAATTTTTTTTTCTCATCTTGTTGCTGATTGCTCATGGAGTAACTAGTTAACACCCCATAAATCTATATTGTTGCATTAGCTATTTTTATTTCATTTTTTAATTCTTTTAGGATCTGTATTGCATGCATACTATCATATTATGCCTCAAGAAGACTGGACCAAATTCCTAATTCACTCTAAATTCTCCTCAAGCTGCTGGTATAACATCAAATTAAGTTAATAATAGAGGCACGCCCTAAAACCTATGATTTAGGAAGTAGACAAAGTTGATACCCAGATCAACATTCTACCTTATGTGAGTATCTCAGTGCTTTAGGATAATGTAAACTTTTCAGTTTGGAGTATAAAAATGCAAAGAATTGTTGGGTCCTATGTTTTATTTATTTGTATTTTGCTATTATTCACAACTCTTTATAAGGGCCAGTTTTTCCATGTTTTAGGACCAAGAAATAAATTGCTAAAAAAGAATTGAAATTGGGACTCTTTTTTTTTTTGGTTTTTCTTCTAATTTTTACTTGATTAAAAGATTAAAAAAAAAAGATTCTTTAAATTCATGTTTTTCTCATCTCGTGTTTATTACTACAGGGAGTTCATACATGTGATAAAAGAAGAAGCATCAGTGAGTATCGACCTCTTTTTCCTGCTATTGATTTTTCACTGGCAAGTAATTCTTCATGATTGGTTTCTATTTTGCGGACAAGCAGTTATTACTACCATATTTCTTCCAACTATCAGCCATGTTTTTCTATGCAGTCCAATTCAGCTTAATGTGATTAATAGTTTTTTTGTTGTTGTTTTTCCTTAGATACAAAGCAATCATGACAATTTTTGGATGACTGATGTTAGAGAGACAAATGAAGAAATTGCAAAGAGGGGAATGGAGTTTGTGAACTGGTGACTCGTTTGCTTCTGCTTAAGATTTTCACTTTTTCTCTTTTTTTTTTTTTTTAAATAATGATTTACTAACATAAGTATGTAGCAGAGAGCAGAAAGTTTACTCAATGAATAGGGATTTTGAGTATGCAGTAACGGCGAATCTTTCTGACTAGTGAGGTCTACCATAGGGTTTTCTTAGACTTGTATATGGTTTTAGAAAGACTTTACACTTCAAGATGCTAACTTGCAACAGATTAATTTCACTAACATTCTGTTGTTTTCTTGTAGTGGTTATGCAGTTATCCCATATAAATGATTGTTTCCATTGAGTCTTACATGGCATTGACAATACCTTCACATATGAACTTATATTTTTATCGTCATTTGAGTATAATATCACAGTGATGAATTTGAGTGACCTCATTCTATTGAAATACTAGATGCTTGGTCCCCTTTTAATTGATCAGGACATTGGATGGTTCTTGTGTTTTGCTTAGTCTTTGTTGTCTTACTTGGTAAGATGCATGAAGACATCTAATTCACATTGGGTTTCGCTATGGCTGATGGGGCATCAAATTTGTTGCTGACAATTTCCTTGCCTTTTCCTGTTAATAAATTGATCCAGGTTGTGGACACGAAAAGAGAAGGAGATTGCAGTTGTTACTCACAGTGATTTCTTATGTCAAATCCTTAGTGCATTTGGAAATGATTGCCATCCGTCCATAAAGAATGGAATATGCAGAAAGTAAGTGTTATCTCCAATTGCTTATTGTCTCATCAATTGTTAGTCTGTAGCTTTAGATGTGGGTTACAAGATATTGTTTTAAGGAAATTAAATTAAAAATTTCTATGCTGTTGAGTGGTGATGCTTGTGTTCAATTTGAAGCAACTTGGTTGCTTTGACACCTCACTGGTTCTCATTACCTCTTTAATGCATTTTGCATTTGCTTTTTTGAAACTGTTTTTTCATTATCTTTCATTTGCTAAATAGAATGTTTTGTGATTGCTGGATCATCTCTTAAGAATGGAAGCTGCCAATAAATTTATTATCTTTAGGTTTAATTTGTTACCTGATCTTGCTGCAACTGCATCATTCATATTTAGGAATATTTATATGTTGGTTGATACAGAGTGATTATGTTAACAAAGTTAATTATTATCTTTTGTATTCATCTGAGAACCAGATTTCTCTTAAAATAGTCTACGTTCAAGTCTTTCGAGAAGCTTGTCTAGTGTTTTCCTGTTTATTCCATACCTTGGATGCTTTCTGAAAATGATAAATGGGGACATTTAATTGCTGATGGAGAATAAATATAGCCCATTAATCGTATATACCTATGTTTGGTTCAACATGGATAACGTTCCAATGCGCTTTGCAATCTTCATCTACAGATTTGCTAATTGTGAGCTTCGTTCGATGGTTATTTTTGATCGAAGGTAAGCCTCAAGAGAACTTTACCTACAAGGATTTGGTTTATTTATTTTCATGTTAAGTTTTTTTTTTTCATCAGTATGATGGGCTCAGATTCTGCAACAACAAACTACTCTGGGAAGATTCCCCATGATCTTGATCTCCCTAGCGATGTTGCTGCTTAGAAGCATTCTGAGAAGAGGTGTCTCAGTAACTACACAGCCTGGAGTTTTATGATCAAACAGAATCTGATATGATATCGATAATTACAAAAGTGATTACTGAGAGATTTACAATACACTTACTGCCACAAATCTTATGAGCTTGGAAACTTTGTTAGACAATTATCAGGATTTTTTTCTTGGAGAAAGTTGCCTTCGGAGATTTGTAGGCGCCACTTCATTTTACATGAACGAAAATGATTCATCTATGAACTCAAGAAAGTTTAGCTTTCAATGATTGTTGGATTTTGCAAGGTGCATGTTTACATGAATTCAGTAATGTTTAATACACAATCGCTGGGACGCATTCACCCGAAACTTGCTTGGGCTTGAAGCATCGCATAGCATGTGAATGCAGGCCCTAATAAATCTAACCTTTCAAAAGGAAATTTAGAAAGAAAATTGCAAACTTTTGAGTCTGAATGGTTTGGAAAAGATAGTATTACAAATTTTGTTAGTAATGAAAAATGTATTTATTATATATATTATCATTATGTACCACGTGTCCACCTCTTCCTTTCATTTCCAAGACATACACTTTGACAAGGTAATATTCTACTTACAGAGTTATTTTTATATAAAAAAAAATTTCAAGCTTACAATATAATCCTAATCGATACAGTAGTTAGCTTTGGCACTTCTATATCATTTATGGATTGAGATTTTTAACTTAAAAATTTTATTTATTATTTATTGTTATTGTCATTTTTAGATTGGTTTTTCTATTTTATCATAAATGCAAAGAGACTATAGTTGACTGTGCAAGTTGATTTCTCTCTCTAGAATCATTCAAATGATAATCAAAGCATAAAGTGAGTACTCATATTTGCTAGTTATTGTTCAGAAATGAGGCGTTTGCAGGGCTCTCAGTCCATGTCATGGGCCCAAACATCTCCGAATGTGTAAAAGCGGCGCACCAACTAAGCCGCGTGTATGCTGAATTTCCTGGGCATTGGCCAATCTAAATAAAAAGTTTTTTGGGTGTATATATTATTATTCTTTCAAAGTTATAACAGTACTCATATTTGAATATTAAAGATGGTTGACCTTGATTTCATGCATGCCTAACGGGGAATAAGTATTGGTCACGTTATTGGCATCGATTCGTACGTTTCAATATTTATTTAATTTTTTAAGTGCAGTTAAATTAGGCTTTCTTTCTTGGATATGTTTCAAGAGTTACAAAACCTTTTCACTTCATTTTCAAATCTAACCGACCAATATATCTATTAATAATACATACTACTTAATTGATTGATAATATTATTCTAGGTACATTTTTTACATAATTATATTGCATGTAATAATCATGTAATTGTATTGACTATTCTGGGTCTCTAACTTTCTATATTTAAAGTATTCATGATTCGTTCAAGTTCAAAGTCCGAATTCAAGGAGTGTACAAGGGGACCAATAAATCGCATAGAACTTTCGTCCTTTCTTTGATTTTCGAACCGTTCAAAGCAAATTTTAACAAAACAAACAGTCTCTTAACTATAATTTTAGTTTAGGCATGTAATCAACTTGACTACGTGGAAAAATGCATGAGAGAAAGTTATACACGGTTTCAAAATTAAGGTCTCAGAAATCAGAATTTTTCGATCCTTAAGATACGTTTGCTGCATAAACTAATCAAGTTTCCAACTTTCTTTGCGTATATATATCTCTCCCATTTCGTTCTTCTCTAGTGATCATTTTGTCGTAAACCCTTTTGAAATTTCACTGCATATATAATAGCTAACTTTCCCATCTGGGTTTTCCAGCCAAAGCTAGAGCATAACACTACCGTTTTTCTTTTTCTTCTTACGGTATCTATACTAATACAAGTTTATATATTATATTATATTGCGTATTTCCTATAGATTGAAATTCTTGATCTTGCGGAAGTTTTCTTTAGTTATTGGATTCCACAAAAGTTATTGTCTAAGTCGGTGAATTCAAGTGATCCTGCTAGCGATAGTTATTTGTTTGCATGCTGCTTTTGCCTTGTCTTGAAATTTATTTTCTTCTCTGTTATATACACTTGCAGAAATGGTTACCGCAACAGCTCAGTTCCTATACTCACCACAGAACTGTAAAATTCTTCACATGGTTTGTACCAGTACTACTCCTTCTAGCTTGTTTCTTTAAATTACTTAATATCCATTTGATACATAATGTATATATAACTATGATCATCAGGTGAGGCATGGACAAGCGATGCACAATGTAGAAGCGGAGAAGAGTATCGATGCATTATTGTCTCCTGAACTATTTGATGCATCACTTTCTCCTCTGGGTTGGCAGCAGGTACCGTAATCGCCACTCATTTTGCTCCAATTAATCATCAGAATTTCGGTACTATAATTGAAATGGCTTTTCTCTGGGTGTTTCCATTTCAAAGAAATCTTATCGTAACTTCGCAGTGTATTGGCATATAACATTAATTATAAGCAATGATTTAGAGGTAGATGATGCTGACTTTCTAGGAAAATGCATGTATTTGAAGCAGTAAGGCGATTAAATTATAAACTGCACTCAAGATATGAAGAAAATCCTACTCTTCTTCACCTCTCTTATATCATGCTATTCCTAGTTCTATTTATCTATAATTAATACGTCAAATTCGGGGGGAATGGATCTCCTTGGTTCCTTGTGGATCATATTTCACGTATTTTACATTCTTCCAACTAATTCCTAACTGGACTTTCATTAGAAAATAGCCCACCTTGGGATTGGGCCTTGAGCTCGTTCTATTTGGGTTTAAGAATTGCTGTTACGTGTCTTAAGGCCCATAATGAAGACAGAGAAAGCCCAAGTCATCTGTTCATTAATAATGACTTTTTTTTTTGGTTTTTTACTTATATTTTTCAGAATGATAAAAACTGTTTTAAGAGCTGATTTGGTGAGTTTATATGATTAGGTGATGACATATTATTATTGGGGTTAAGGAAATAAAATAAGAAAATTAAATGTTAATAATTAAAAAAAAACATTATTACGTATATGACACAATATAAATAGCTAAGCCGATTTGCAAAGGACCTGGCATGCCAGACTCACCTACTTATTCTCTCTATTTTAAAATAGGTTGCTGATCTGCGCAAGCATGTACATGCAAGCGGACTGCTAAACAGGATTGAGTTGGTTCTCACTTCCCCTTTGTTAAGGTAACATTATAAATGCCGCATGAATGCCATGAACTGTTTATTTGGTAACAAAAACCTGCATCGTACGCTATATATGATTCTGAACTATTGCATTTCAGGGCCATGCAAACAGCAGTGGGGGTTTTTGGTAGTCAATGCCCTGTGGACGGGTTAAATACACCTCCAATAATGATGGAAAATGTAGAAAATAATGATCAGAATGCAATGCAAACTCTCAATTGCCCACCGATTGTAGCACTTGAACTTTGCCGAGATCGTAATGTGCGTTTGGTAACATTATTTAAAAAGATCTTTTTATTTTATTCAATTTTTCTTATCATGCATGTCCTTCACTTCAGGGAGTTCGTCCATCTGATAAGAGGAGAACTGTCAGTGAATATCAGTCTATTTTCCCCACAATTGACTTTTCATTGGCAAGTATTCACTCACTATCTTTCCTCTACATGAGGATTAATAAAGATCATTGCATATTCTTATATTTGACTTCGTTTTGATGGTTCAATTTTCAGTTATCTACGTCCACTAGTCTATTTTTAGGTTTATATAGAGTTTAATCGTCTTATAAATCCAAAAATTTTGTGCAGATGGAAAGTGAAGAAGATGATTTGTGGAACCCCGATGTTAGGGAGCCTTATGAAGAGATTTCAGTCAGGATGGTGGAGTTTCTGAAATTGTGAGTGCATTTTCTTTCAATCAGTGCATAAACACATACATATGATCTTATAGAAATTTATGCAGATAAAGGCATAGAGCACTTACCATCCTCACAAAACCAATACAACTAATTTAAATCTAATTGAGACTCATGATCAACAGAAAACTGTTAGTAACTTCAAATGCCAGTAGCCAGCTTTCAACTTATGGCATCGGGTTCGATATATAGTTTCCATTAGAGTAGAAATGCCAATATTTTTGGCATTGTTTCATATATATGCATAGTCTTTAAAATGTTACTAATGTGACACACTCCCCTCCTTGATCTTATGGTTGAAAAATCAATCACTTTTATCTGTGTGTCCAATGTTAATTTTGTAACTATTCACAGTTACTGAATTATAAGTAGTTAACAATTTATGGTATTTTGCAGGCTGTGGACACGGCCAGAGAGAGAGATTGTGATTGTGAGCCATGGTGTAGTGTTGCAGCATTTACTTAANTGTTTTGGAGAATGACAGCCATCCATCAGTGAAAACTGAATTATCCAAACGGTGCGTGTTGGTTTCATAAGCAATTCTTTTATTTATATAAGACCTTTAATTACTACCTTTTTACTTTGATTACAAAATCAGATGTCTTCTATTAATATTATATATCCCTCTAATATTGCTTTTGTTAAAATGATTTTGCCTTCAATAGTTATAGCTATCTATTATTGTTAACGTGTATGCAAGACTAATGAAACTGTGTTTTTATCATTTGTGCTTCTACAGCTTTAATAATTGTGACATTCGATCCGCGCTTATCGTTAACAAAAGGTTAGTATGATTTTTTAATACAAATTTTTAGTTTTGATTTCACCGAATTCAATAGTTAAGAATCAAAATAAAAAAATTATATTTAACGATATCAATTTATTATTCTATCTTACCAATAAAAATTTGAGATTATTTTTGTCTTAAAAAATTTGTATAAAAACAAGATGAGAAAAATTATATTGTTAATAATGTAAAATTTTAAAAGGATTTTTGCATACAATATTTCTTTAACGAGGGAATATCTAAGNCACGTAACGTGCATATCCTTTGATTGGTTTACATATTCTTTCTTTGATTATTCCAAAAGTTGACCTCTGATTGGTTTACATATTCTTTGCTTTATTTACAGTTGCAGCATGATGATGGGCTCGGGTTCCTCCCCTACCACTACCAGCCACGATGGGTGAATAAAAATTTCTCATCAACAGTTTATCCAAGAAACTAATTCTCAAGGATTCTTTAATTAATGTTGTTCAAATTAATTGTTTCATTTTTGGCCTTCGGCTTCTGTAACTAGTAAACACTTCAATACTAATAACAACATGTCTGATCATGTCCTTCATTCAATGTGATTCAGATCAATTTAATACGAGTCTACTCTTCTTTTTTTTTTTTTCCTTGTTATGAATGAATTAGTATATATTACATAACTCGTTTCTAATTCAAATTGATTTCTATAAAGAAAAGTGGAAAAAATATCAAAATAAAGTTATATAATAAATATGAGTTTTGCTCCTATTAAGATTAGAAAATCTCTATATAGACATATAAACATAGGATTGAGAATTAAATCTAATATGAGAAAGGATTAGACATAAAAAATTAACATCCTTATATGGATGTAGAAAGAGAGAAGAAAAAGATTTAGAAACATCGGAATTTAACAATTTTAAGCTTGAAGTTCATTTTGTCGACATCAATTCGAGTTTTTTTAACAGTATATATATAATCTTTGTCAGACCAAAATAAAATTTTGTTGGGTTACGATAACTTGATTAAATTTATGATTATCACTAAACAAAATAGAGTTACAATCAATAAAATTTAATATCCTAACAGGATATATTGAAGTTAATTATAACGTGAATCAGATTATAATTAATAAACAAATCAAACATCCCTCATATTTTATTTTATTTTTCAAAGTCAAGAACTAGTAGGACAAGTCACGACTGTAGATTCTAGGAAACTTTGTTAGCTTGGTTTTTCACGAGTTCCATTGAGCAATTACACGATCATTTCTTGTAGAATCGAAGAACACCTCATTAAAGAGGGTAGAGATATGTACAAGGACTCAACTGGTCCTTTTTCCAAGATCGAATTAATTTGCATTTGGAATGAATTTAGATGTGTTTCCATGAACATTCGCAGATGCATAATAATCTCAGTCACATGCGTGCACCACGCAATTATAGTTTGTCTTTCTTCGTCTACCTATGCCACGGAACCTTCCTCCTGAACTACTTGGTAGACCTAGACTCAGATATTTAATATATATATATATAGACATGAGTTAACTTCCAAAAAATAATTGAAGTTGAGCTACAAATCTATGTTGGATAAGAACAACGACATATATTTAAAGAATAGGAAAGTTTAAAGAGCCTCTGATGAGTTGAATTGTTCTCAAGTGATCAATAGTTACAAAGGAATAAAAACAAAGCCCGTTGCGTGTACGGCGGGGCACTTCCACATTATTTTTCTTCAAAAATTATTTTATTTTTTTCCTCTCTGACTCTTAAACTTATAGAAGAGATAAGATCAAGCACTTTGGGTTAATTTATTAGGTAGAAATGATGATGCTCTTGTCGACCCATCAAGGGGTTTTTGGCTTCTCAATTTTGCCTTGTATAAATATGAGTTTTGTATTTCCCGACTTTCCTCTAGGTTAACAAAGAAATTACTATGAATAATTATTTAGTGTTGAGAAAATTGGGGAATTATAGGAATTATCTTTAATTAATGAGTTACTTGGAAAATTAACAAAGCAATCTAATTTATTATATGTCTGTATCCAAAGGAGGCTTGAGAGACAATAATACCCTATTTTTCTTTCTCATGTCTCTCTCTTCATCTTTCACTCCCACTTCTTATTACTCTCTCTCTTTAAGTTTGATCAATTTTCTGGTTACTCTCCTCTCATTCTGATCACTTTTTTAGTGACGTAAGTAAGTATTCCCCCTNCCCCCTCTCACTCATTATTTGCTTTAATTTTTTTTTTTTTGTTGAATTTGTGTTTAAATTAGTTGAAATGTTGAAAATTTAAATATTGTTAGGATGATGTTATGACGGGTTGAAATGTGGGTGGATTGTCAGAAAAGTGCATGGGTTGCCGAAAACGGTGTTGGGAACGTGTTTGGGATATTTTCGGTTCGGCGGGACCGTACAGTCCAAAGCTCCAAACACTAGATTCAAGTACCGAATCTACATTCCGGACTTTTGGACCGCACGGTCCAAAGGTCAAGAATGCAACTTTTATGGGTTTCTCTCCTACATTTCTTTGCTCAATTCGATTCTTTCAATGCTAACATATTTTCTTACGAAAATGACCCTATTATAAGAAATAAATTAACTTTCAATAATTTTTAAGTATGATCTAAACAAATCCATCCAACTAAACTAAATTTAGAGAAATGAAATGAAAGATAAATGATTACATTTGTAACTAAATATATTAAAATATGTTAATTTGCTACTAGATTTGTTACTTAGTGTGTATGTAGAGGGTAAGTGTGAGTGAAAATAGTGTGAAATGAGAGTAAAGAGTAAATAAAGAAAAGAATGGTGGAGAAGATGAAATATTTATTTAGGGGTATTTTGGTCAAACTAATTTTTTTGGGATAGGTGTATTCAAGAAAGTTTTCTGATGAAATATTTTTATAAAGAGGCCTTTAATTTAGAACATTCCTTATAATTTCCCATAAAAATTCTGCTAACTTGTATTGACTAGAAAAGGATCTTAACATGGGTAACTGGTTGTTTTTCTCTTTCAAAAAATAAGACCATCTATCATGTATGAATGCATAAGGTTGAATAGGTCTTCGTCATTTACTTCGACTAGGTCAATGCATGATTTATACCCGAAAAAAAAAAAAAAAAAAAAAAAAAAAAAAAAAAAAAAAAGNCCAAAAAAAAAAAAAAAAAAAAAAAAAAAAAAACACAATAAGAGTTGAATGATACCACCATCCATTTGAAAGATGTAGATAGACATATCCATAAAGGTCAGTTTTGTAACGTAATCGTTCTACATCAAGATATCGTCATGTTAGTGAAAATGAAATATACCGGAGTTGTTGTATGTATATTACAAATGCTAACAATAGGTATTGATTAAAGAAAGAAAAGATCCGGCAGAAAACAATATTAAACAATAAGATGTAATATCAAAGAAAGAGGCTGACACTTTCATAGCAGTTTCACTTTCTCTTAATGTGATGCGACTATAAATATAACCCAAATTTTTTCCTCCAACCCCAGTAGCTAATCAATGGACCGTCTGCATTGAGAAGTCAACTCACTTCCCTTTTAAAATTCTTGATAAAAATAAGCGTACGGCGCACACCACCGGCCAGCTTACTATTGTTGACAATAATTTTACAATTTATCGTTAACTTTCCTTCCTCTCCCTCCCGCGCGCCCCATCTCGACTCTCGACTGTGTTTTACAGAAAATGAATGTGTTGTGCTCAGCTTCTTTACTTGGAAGCACGGGTTTCGTTGTTTCTCCTCTCTCTGGTATGTAAGATAGAAAACGTGTAAGAACTTGTGTCTTCATTTTCTTTTTAAATTTAATTTCCATGCTTAACACGACTTGAGTAATGCCGGCGAAAATCACGCTAGCCTGGAAGTTACTGTATGATGGATTTTGGAGAAACAAAGATTAGGATAACATGGTTTCTCTCGGTCAGCTGGCGCTTATGTATTGTAGGGTCCCGTCTGAAGTGTTACCTGATTCACGTCCATGTCTAGTTGTACTCCATTATAGCCACTTTCGGTTAATTTGCGTCATAATCTACAAATACTAGAGAGAGTGAGGCTGATGCAAGAAACGAAAATAAATAAATACAACTGACGATTAGCTTGTAACTGGGAACCTGTAATTTGGAAGATTAGTCGCATATGCTACGCCATTATAAGTAGGATATGCTATATTATAACTTTATTCTAGTTCTATATAGGAACCTTAGTTTACTAGTTGCCTTTCTTTTATGCGACTATCTGTGCATTGTTTCTAAGCAGTATCATTGGCAGATATGGAGGTTATGACAGCCCATTCACTGCATCGGTATAAAATTCTTCATCTGGTCTGTACCATTTCCATTCTTCGTTTCATACTCTGTTTATTTAAAAATTAAAGGTTCATTGATCTCAATTGAGAAAAGGGTAGAATTTGCCAATTTACTTTGTTTAATTTACATCCAGTTGAGGCACGCACAGGGAATTCACAACGTAGATAAGGATCCTCAAGCATTGTTATCTCAAGAACTTTTTGATGCGGAACTGTCCCCTTTAGGATGGCAGCAGGTAAATTTTTACTCGTATATAACTTTGTTATTACATGCATAAAATACTCTCTAGACTCTTTGCGTTGTATAATGTCTCGCTAATTATTGCTGAACACAGATCTAAAGTGAGTAAATGATAATGTTTTCGCAACAGGTTGGTAACTTGCGCAAGAAGTTTCGAGCAAGTGGACTAAATAAGAAAATCGATTTAGTCATCACTTCCCCCTTGCTAAGGTATAAACGATGTTTTGTTTTATTTTTTGCCTTGGAGCAAAAGAAGAGCAGCTTAGTTTTGTCTATGGAAATCTTTTATTTTGTTGTATCAGTAGGTGGAAGGTCGTTTTCAAGCTTTGGAGAGAGTTGAATCTTGCGCTGTGGAGAGTGTCATATTCTTTAATGCTATTCATGTTTTATTAATTTGTCAAAAGTTTGGTTCTGTAGCTAATGACTGTAATTTATGATTGCATGGCAGAACTTTGCAAACAGCTGTTGGAGTTTTTGGTAGTGAAAGCCGCAAAAATGGGTTCGATATGGAGCCATCAATGGTGGGAACAGTGGAGAATGAAAGTCACTGTGCAACACCAAGTATCGATTGCCCACCAATTATAGCAGTTGAGCTTTGTCGAGAACGTTTGGTATGTTTGGTGAACCATATATGTCCTCCACTGTGCATAGAGTGTGCAGTTATACCTAAATATTCTTATCACATACATGGTAACTTTCTATTAATCAACTACTTCGAATGCTGATATACAATTAGGTAAGCCTAGCTATCAAAAGTGATATCCCAAGATTTTTTTTAATCAAAATTATACGACCTCTCAACTGCTAGAGATATAGAATTAAGATAATTTGTTCCTTTCTGCAAATCTGCATTGAAAGTACTTTTCAAGGACTTTGATACCTCAAGCACAGGCTGCCGGGTTAGGCAGGCAACCTAGTTTCTCAGTTTTCACGCAATAAAATTTTCAATGTTAAGGTCACAGGGGCTGTCAAGAGTCTTTGAACCGATCACAAAGCATAAGCTTCCAAGCCCAACACGTATGCGTTTTATTGAGGTTTTACTTCATATTTTTCTTAGTAATATTCGTCTCCGCAGGGCCTTCATCCATGTAATAAGAGAAGAAGCGTCAGCGAGTATCAAACTCGATTTCCAGCAATTGATTTTAAATTGGCAAGTACTTATTGACATGGGTGACTTACAAAGCTTGACCACTATAGAGTTGATCAATAATAACTTTAATTAGTTTCTGGTCGGAAAAGGTTCATAAGAATTTTTTTTTTTTTTTAGATAGAAAGTGAAGATGACAATTTGTGGAAAGACGATTCAAGAGAGCCCTTTGACGAAGTGACAGCGAGGGGAATGAAGTTTATAAAATGGTGATCTCATCGTGTTCTTTTAAAGGGCTGTGGCCTTAGTCAAAAGCAAGGATAAGTATAGAATTGGACGTCATTAGCATTAATTTAGACTTTGTACGTTTCTAGGTTGTGGGCTCGGCAGGAGAAGGAAATAGCTATTGTTAGTCATGGTATATTCTTGCAGCGAACTCTGATGGCACTTTCAAAGGAAAGCCATTTATGCTCGCGGTGAGTATAACTTTATTGGTTTCTATTGTTTCTTCACTAGCGAGCCACCAGAATACGGTGCAAAATGTGCTTATATTCTTCCTCAAAAAGTTAATAGACTTCTGCTGATAATGACTACGTTCAACGCTTAACTGTGTTTAGGTTTGGTAATTGCGAACTTCGATCAGTGGTCATTTTGGACACAAGGTGAGCATGAGAACATGCATTTTTTTAAATTATAAATGCTCAATTTCTTTTTACTTAATTTCAAATCTGCAGCACTCTGGAGCCATCTTCTCCTGGAAATATTTCCCGCGTACTCCATCTTCCCAATGACGTGACTGAGGAGAATATTTCAAATGAGGAAATGTCCAAATAATTAATCTAGGCTGTATGCAGACGAAATCATACCGCTACTATGAGGCTTCCCTGTGATTTTGCAATTACTGAGTGCTCAAACCAATTGTTTAATTAATTAAACAATTGTTTCAACGAGCTGTTGCAGATGTGTTTCATTAATAATATTTTTACTCTTCGAATTAATGTGCTCCGCTTTGCTACTATTCATAATAATATAATTTAACTGTACAATAGTATACTTTCAATTTATTTAAAAAAAAAAAAAAACCAAATTTAACTAATTTTGATGTATTACAAAAATGCAAGACTGGCTGTTGATTCTATGGTCTTTTGACTGTAAGCACAAAACCAACCAGAATAGAGAGGACAAGGAAAACAAGGGCAGCCATGATGGTGAAATTAGCTGTCTTCGCGGAATTTTTGCTGCTTCCCTTTGTGTCAATTCCTCTGTTCTGTGAGGATGAGCAAGGTCCTGAATGGAAAGTGACCGCAACATCCCAAAAAGATTTAGAGAGCACTGAGGGGGCTTCTACTTCAGCTTCCAGTATTTTTGAATAATTGGAGAGGGGTTCCATAGACATCAACTCAACCCAATGATCTTTAAGAAGCTAAATGAACACCAAAAAAGCAGAAATCATAACAAGGAATAAAAAAATGAGAAAAGTTATCTTAATTCATCTTGAAGAGAGATTTAAAAATTTTCAAAAGAAAATTGATAAAAGAGTATATAGCAAGTTGCCAAAGGTACAGGTGTTTGAACTAGAAGACCAGAAATTAAAGATGAGAGAAAATAAATAAAAGTATGTTGGATGTTCCTGAAAAGCAAGCAAATAGAGTAAAAAAGAAACCTAGGATTTTCACGACTGTTTCTATGGCAGTTTTATGATATCTTTATGAAATTTCCTTTTTCCTTACTGCTGTAATATGCTCATGGGAATCTTTATATATTAATCATAAATTAAAATCTGATCCATATGGTCTACATCTGTCCAGCAATCAAAACAAAACTAAATTAATCTTCTTCATGGTCATTTCCTAAACTTTTTTCTTCTTAAAGAAAAAAAAAAGAGCATATCCTTTAGAGGTCTTGACTCACACCATACAGCACGGGAAGATATATCATGCACAGAAGAGGAAATGACAATAAAAATCAGCTTCTTCTTATTGTCCAAAAAACTGAATGACGAGCTGTTATCCAATAGTCATGAGTACAAACCTCAGGTGTTTCAGATGACTTTAAGTAGTCACAGATAAATGTACCCGCCAACCAAGGAACAAAGACTCTTCGAGGAAATGAAAGACTGCACGTTTTCCTGAATTCATTTGAATAGCAAAAAAGTGATCAGTACCGATGAATCATGATCATGTTCCAGCAACAGAAACAGAAGTTTGTATTAACTTTCATCTTGTGCAGCTGCGCTGCAGAAGAAGCGAGATAAAGCCCACAGATTATTCAGGGACAAACAAGATCAAGATGCAGATAACAGTCTAGTGAAATAAAATTAGTGGCAGATTCCACAGATGGACACCGAATGAAGTCCGGGGCCATATAAAATTCCTGTGAATATAATGAAATATACATATGCAACCATGTGTGCATAATCATCTAAACCAAAACAAAATATAAGCACTATAGCTAAAACACCTCAATGAGTGCAATATAAGTCTGGAAACAGGTTTCCCATTGCTTTCTTCCTTCCCACCATCATCAGCTGGAAGCTGATCATCACCAGCCTCATCACAGATGATATCTAATCTGCTTTGCAGACTCCTGATGATATCACCCTGGAAACAGAAAAGCAGCCCACGATTAAACAGGACATCAACAACTATAATAATTAACAAGAATAACTTTGCTAGGACTTGATTTCTCTCTGAGGTGAACAAATTGCAAGCCTTGACTAAGATGTGGTGAATAGAACCACAAACTGGGCTCCTCTTCATGACTATTTCATTGACAAATTAACAAGATTCTTGCATCTGGAACCATCACATGCATGCATAACCACACTTATTTCACATGCATGTGAAATACTATAGCAAGAATGATTTTCATATTTAAATAACAATAAAGCCAGAACTGAAAATTATTGAATACCTTTATTTCAGAAACAGCCTGAGAAATTGGTTCTTTTGAATTCAAATATGCAAAAGAACACACGGAACCATTGAAGATAAGAAGACCAATGACATCTTTTTGGCTGTAAGCTTTACAACATATAATGATATAATCATATCAGAGGTAATGTTTTCAAAACTGTTTAAGCAACCAAGAAGAATTACAAGAATTAAGAATTTGCTAACACACCTTTCACAGAAGCGTCATCCAAGAATGGTAGAAGCAACTCAACTTCATGCAAGCCATCTGTCGTGCACGACTCATCATTAACAACCTAAAAAATACAAACTAAACTCCTCATCAAATGTTATTATGAAAATTAAAAAAAAAAAAGTAAAAAAAGCTCCAAAACCAAAGCTCATTGAAATGCTTAGGTCTTATTAACTTAATAGTTTATAGGCTACTAAGGGGTGAATATAACCCTTTATAAAGGCTCCAGCTTGAATTCTTAGCACAAGATTGTAGTGACTAATAGATAATTGTTTCTAACAATTGTTAAGTGTCCACTGTGGAGGCTGACCGTGATCAAATAATAGTACAGAAGCAGAGTGTTTACCAAATTTCCATCCACTATGGCCTTGGCACCTCTCAACTCATTTGCATGAATCAGAATTCCCTGGTGAAGAATTTCACTCAGTGTTTGGGTATTAGATGCAAGGTCATGATATATTGGCAATCTGGAAACATGTAACTTCATAGTTCAGACACAAAGTGCAAAATAAGAGTTCCATGCATCACTTGTAGAAAAAGTAAAGTGTCAAAACCAGCAATATAATAATAAATTACAATATAACATTTTTTCATAGTTTGTGTGAATTTTCACCTCCAAAAGCTCAAAGAAAAACCAAATTGACTATTTGTGCACTGGATCACAGCTTAAATGCAGAAATTATCAAACTACAACTGGCCCAAGCATTATCGTTTTATAAGAACAGCATTCACACTTACAGCCGTTTTACCAAAGCTCTTAGGCAGGAAGTAAAAATTTTCCTTCACATGCATAAACACAATTAACTTACCTAAAAATGTGCTAATGTAGAAATAAACTCGGATAGCTTTCTCAATAACAAATATAGATGAAAAAGAAAATGATAGCTACCTAAGACTGAAGTTGTAAATGCACTTAAAAGATTGAAGGGAATTTAACACTTTTCCCATTTTGAAATCACAAGGTCTCAAGCTGGTTGATGTAATATTACTTGAGGCTACTGTGCAATTCCGACATGTCCACCTACACAAGTTAACCCTTCAGTTAGCCTTCCTATAACCAAAATAACTTTATCAAGGCAACACACCAGGAATGAGATAAAATATATGAATTTGGACAAGAGAAATACCTCCTTGGACTATAACAAATGTGAATAATCAATCTTTCACCAGAATCACTCTCTGTAAAAGGTGCTGCTCCTGCAACTGCATTCACCGTCTGCAAGTTACAAGACAAACACAAGAAAGTTGTCGATTAATTCCAAAAATCGTATTGAGTTCACAACATCTCAATTTAAAAAGAAAAGCCCATATACAAGCCAAGCTGATCAAAATGAAATATATACCTGATAAAGTGCAACAGTAGAATTCTTGAAGGCGCCATCATTAGCCCACACGTAGATGCCAACCACTTTAATGCCTCCCAATAGCATTCTCGAAACCTAAAGCAAGCAAGTGATTCATTCATTCATTCCTAAGCATTAACGCTGGAAGTTATTAATGTCATTGGCAAAAAAAAAAAAAATAGTGAGAATTTACCTGACGCGCATGTTCGGCGACCCAATCCTTGTCGATAACTAAACAGGAAGAATCGGACGGCTGAGATTTTGATTTGGAGGCCTTTTTCTTGTCGTCTTTGGAGGTGGTTTCATTGAGTAAACAAGCTGGTTCTCCGCCGTCGTTTTTCGGGGTGGGGATTAAATCGAAGACGAAGCCTCGGTCTAGAGTGGAGCTGAGCTTGCCTATGATCAGACCCACCTGGGCAGGGAACGGCGATTGAGAGAGGCGATCTTCAACTAACTTCAGCTGAGTTTCCTCTCCAACCACAGCTTTAACCATTGTCGATTCTTCACTTTCGTTCTCTCACTCGGATCCAGAGATTTTGGAATTTGGTGGCCGTAGCAACTGAGAGTTTGCGGGTTCGGTAATCGGCAGTTCACAGGAGGAAGTATGAAGGACCACGAGAGGGAACGCCTAGTTTGGGCCTTACGTTGGGCCTTGTTTGGTTTTTGGATCCAAAGGAGGAGGTTGCTCAAAGCACCCAAGCGTTTTTTAAGTACACTATGACGATACAACATTTCTTGGCCCACCTCCTAAATTGTATTGGATCCTCAGTAATTTTTACTTATTTTTTTTTTCTTTTTATGTGGCGTAGCTTGATGGTAAAAATAATCAAAATTTGTGTATAGTTGTGAACGATAACGATTAAGCTTTGTATTGTGCAACTTGTACAATACATCAGCCTTTTGGTTGAAATTTTTGAATGTGAATGTGAAACCCAACGGCTGAAAAGTGTTCCCAGACAAAAATAAAAGTTTTGGTGGCAATGAGAACCGTGAACTCCGGCGGATGTAGCTTTCAATTTAATTATTGTGGCAAAAGTAACGACGCTTCTTTTTTGTTTTTTTTTCATTCACATCACTTCATTCCATTGAATTTACAAATTAAAATTTTTAAATATTTCGTTTGGAAATGTTGACTGCCATCCATGTACGTTACACTTTAATAGAGCGTTGCAAGTA
>JANLJB010000941.1:0-15299 GCA_026212285.1 Bursera cuneata | reverse complement strand
AATAATAATAAATAGTAGAGATTTGTTGTTACCAAATACATTAATGAATATTGAAATATTTTTTTTAAATTGGTATTTCCGTTATCTAGTTATGTAATTAGAATTATTTATAAATTTATCTATTTATTTATGAAATTAATATTATATTGTTTGAAGTCCATGAAAGTTTATCAATCTCTTGTTAAAAAAGTCTATAAAAGTCTATGAAAGTCATTAAAATGAAAGTCTATAAAAGTTTACAAATGTCTATGAAAGTCATTAAAATAAAAGTATATGAAAGTCTATAGAAGTCTTTTATAATCATGAAAAGTCTATAAAAGCCATTAGAAGTCTATAAGTCTATAAAAGTCATTCAGTTATAAAAAATCTTTAAAAGTCTTAATTGAATACACCCCCCTAAATTTTTTTCACCGTTAAAAAAATTAAATCAAGATAATTACATGTTAAAATTAAAAATTTAATCACAAATTTATCTTCAACCTTTGATCAACAAGGCTTCTGTTTGCTAAAGACTCTTATTGACGGTCTTAAATATGACGACATTCTTCCCTATATGCTTATGACGGCTCGGGTACGATTCCTGAAGATTTTCCTATTTTGGCTGGCTTTGAAGAAAGGAAATATATAGTAGAGTATGATAGGATTGCTTCAAGGGAAAGTTCATGGGCCTCCAGGAGATTAAGACAAATAAAACTAAGAAGCTTGTTAATCAATCAACTCGCTCTCCTTTATTGAAGAACGTCTACTACATTTATACACAGAAAGTTTAACGTTAACTTGCCAAAATCTTGCAAGTAAAGATAACAATTGATCAGCAACTCTCCTCTACGGATTCAACCAACAAAGAGTCAGTCAATTTATTATTCAAAGTTGGCGGTATGTCCTCTTTGTCGCCTGAAAGACAACTATTCTTTGAAGTTTCTCAAGTCTCTTGTGATTTCTCTTGTCACTTTTTTTGGTAAAGCATGGTTCTCAACGACTTGTGGAGACTTTGGATGATTCAAGGCAGTCTCATCATGAACTTTTAGCAATTTTGGATAACAACCTTAAGCTGATCACTGGAGACCTTGAAATTAAGTTGACTGCTGTTGCTTCATGGCTTATCTATCTCTAGCCCTTTTGGATCCTGCTGCTAGTAATATCTGGGGAAAAATGCTTGAGAGCATTGTTACCCTTCTTTCGGTCCAGAGGATGATAGGGTTGAATAGGAACAAGAAATGCCAGATTATATTCTTTATTATGCTGGGAAGAAAGAAGAGGAGGATCCAAAGGCGTTGTTGATAACATCAGTGGAAATGATTAATGCTAAATACCCTTTGAGATACTCCCACATAATTAAACAAATTCTGGAGCCAGCAAATCAAGGACTGAATTTTCAGCTCTTGGAAACTCTGAGGAACTAAAAGTTTGATACTTGAGTTTCCTCTTTGATTATTGTTTTACTACTGGCTCATAATTAATAATTAAGACTGACATGGTATTGTATCTGTTTAAATCCGGGATTTCCGTTCAGTAATAGTGTAAAAAGCCAATGGGCAAGACACCTGTGATGCATAGTCATATGTCAAATATATATATACTTAGTCCATCTTATTCTTACAGTGGAGTTGATGCTTTTTCTGTGGTTATATAGTGCATATTTTCTGTACATGTGTTTGATCTGTGCAGCCAGTATCGTTGTTTTCAATCATAAATGTTGTGTTGATCTCTTCAGCTTTGTCCTATTTTATTGTGTCGGGCATGCATGCATTCAATTGTCTTCAGATGTATATTCAGTCAAAAGAGCTATGGTTTATTCTATTTTCGTTTCTTTTCTGTTTACAATAATTTTAAAAAAATTTTCCAGCCCATTTAAAAGCTGAGGTGAATCTCAAAAGATGACATTGATTTAAAGTAAAGACAATCGTCGTTTGTTGTTAAATCCGATTGTATTCTATGCATCAGGCCTGCTGCATGTCTTATGTAATTGGACAACAAATAGAAGGAAACTTGACAAATCACAGTTGAATCTTATATTATCGCATTGCTTGCTACTTCATTTCTAGATTATGTTCAACATATAAATTGATCCATTACAGGAGAAAAAATTACGAATTACAGAATTTACAGAAGTCTTTTTTAATTAAATCTTAGTACAAAAGTTATTTCATTGTGTTCAATAGTATTATTTGTTAGAAGTAAATTTACTTTGTCTGCAATTTGGAAATTTAAGCTCTTGCTAACGGATAGGTACTTATATGATATTAATTTTTTAACACATACATCATTTCAAAATGAAATGCTTAAGCCAACAACAAATGAAACAACTTCCTGAAACTGTAACTGTCATGTAATTCAATATTTGCAAAATATCATGTAAAGCATACAATACTATTCTCAGATAGATGTGTATATATATATATATAATTTTCAAAGTATTTCTTGGTCAAAACAACAGTAAATTTAATAAAAAATATCACTATATGAACCACAGCATGTGAACAGCAGCAAAATTCATATCAAATGAGATTTATAAGGGCTTAAATTAACCATATCTCGCTTACAACATCAAGATACTACGAAGTATCGAAAAAATTGATATTTTCCATCAATACAGTAAATTTTTCCAGAAAAATAGAGATACTAATACTGGAGTACAATAGTTGTATTGGTTAGTATCTCTATACTAACCAATACAACTATTGTACTCCAGTAAAATTCGAAGACTTCCCCAACTGAAAAATGATTTTACTTCACTATGAAATCGTATATATACAATGATTTCTAGCTTTACTACGTATAATCCATCTTTCAAAGAAATACACTCTCTCGACAGCAGCAACTATAATTCTTCACCTAGACATCTATGAAAAACAACTGGGATAGGATGTAAGTACTATTTTAGCTGAATCAACAACACTAGCTATACATTTATAGTATAATTAACGATTTGGGCTTTGTCAGAGGCAAGAACTCACCACATCCGCATGCACGGAAAATTCAAGTTTGTGGTCCACTTTTTTAATTTATGAGGATCAGGTGCGATACTACTCCGTGACACCGAATTTTTTTGCTATAATGGGACGGACATCTTCAGCATTGGCCAAGGTCTCTAGAAAGGGAAGTAGCGAAATTAGAGCGCAGTCTGATGGATCATCAAACCAACTTTCAATAGGTATACCATTGTTCACTTGCAACCGGAACACCTGAAAATGAAAATGACACTAAAACTTCAGCAATCATAGCTAGATAATAATAATAATAAAATATACCTAATAAATTTTCTTAACTTTGAGTAGAATCTTGATATGATGTATCTCATCTATTAGGGAGTCAGACCCACTTAATTTGTAATTTTCACCTCTGAATTATTACATAGTTAGAAAGAAGAACAAGCCTTAGGACTGACAGTTAAAGTTTTCATTCTGGAAGTCAATGGAAGTTCAAAATCAATTCTACCAATTTCCCGATAAAAATAAATTCTAGATTCAACAAAACTGAAAATTGAAACCACAATAACATAATTAGCTAACAGTGGTAAAATTCTCCAAGAAAACATTTTTAAGTCTTGTGGCTGGCAACTTCATGCAAAAGCCTAAAGGTGGAACTGTATCCAGAAAATATCTCCTGAGACCCGGCTTAGGTGGGACTAGACTGGATAATGACCTCTAATGAAAACAATTGCTTATACACTTCAACTAAAGATTAGCTCACAATAAACTTTTACCACTAATTTATGCAACCAATTAAAATACAACATCAGGTGTTTCTTGAACATAAAAAGCTAAGGGCCAAGAACTTGAAATGAACTAGAAGAGTAGAAACAGGAAACATGAAATTTGGAAGATAAAAAAATGACAGTAAACTAATACCTGAGGAGAATTGTCAATAATTGCTATTTTTGCCAGGTCAACTCCTAAAACTGTCAAATCTTTGGTGTAGCTACCATCAGAGAATATGCAAGATTCTCTATACAGACGTCGAGTAATAAGCATTTTGTCTGGATCCAGTATATCCAGCAGCTTTTCAGCATATATGCTTTGGCTGGCTGTAAAAACAATGATCTCAAACATCTGCGCCACTCGCTCCAAAAATGTCCTGAGGAAGGGTCTTTTTCTAACATAGACAGTATGCTCTTTCATGTCAAAGAGAACTTGAAAGGTGAAGTCGGCATTATCACAGGGTACCATGGTGGAATGGACAAGTGTTTCTGTAAAATTTGAGCAAGTAAGAATCCAATGTTTCCAGTTAACACAAGCAAACTTCAGAAGCCTTTGATTAAAACTTCAAAAAGTGGAAAATTTTACATAAATGCAGAGAAATAGCACTTAATCCACAAGCTTTGAACATTCATAAAATACCGTCCAGATAATTGAAATATTCAATTTAGGAATGTCTTTTACATAATTGCCCAAAAATGTAAGGGGATACCACTTCCTCAATAGGGAAGAAGAGGGGAAAAAAAAAAAAAAAAAAGAAAGTAGAGGAAGAAGAGTATTATAGCAGGTAAAACTTAGACAGCAGGAAAAAAAATTTCTGTTTTTTAGTTGCTTGTAACCTAACTTATGTGAAATCAGTTTCATTTTATGACTGAAAACACGAATGAGGATTTTTCAGAATAGCTTCTGATAAATTATGCTTTTGGCCATATAATAATGTGATACTGGGTTTGCTGGCATCTAAAGAATGTCAATAACTTAAGATAATGACATGTTGGAATTATATAATCAAACTTAATTAACAAATATCATGACCACAATCTCCATTAATTTAGATGAAAACCAAATAAGAAATCATCTTACCATCCAAATCAAGAACTAAGGTAACATGCTTCCTTTCACAGGTTTCCTTGGGTACCAATGCTGGCAAAAGGTCAGATTCCATGGCAGAGAGATCCAGAAAATTTCTAATGAACAATTGTGCATCAAAATCTGCTTCGTTGATATCAGCATAGCTAGAGTTAACATCAAGTTCTTGATCAGCAGGCTTCATTTGGTGGCTCACTTGATAAAACCATGAATATTCAGAGTTCTTTGAAGGATCTTCACAAGATCCAGGAAAATGGATATTCACTGTCTCTAATGGTTCCTCCTCAAGGGCAGGCAAATTTATACATCCCTCAGTCATATCAAGCATCAAATTTTGCCCAACATAATCTGACTCATTCAAGAGATTATCATTTATAATATCTTCAAATCCAGCAATGCCATAAATGGATACAGGAACACTCATGTCAGAGATATAGGAATTTGAAGTATGAGAAGCTTGATCACCGGATGACATGCAGCTCCAACCATCATAGTCATCAGCTATCACTTTTGGAACAGCAGGATCATCTTCACACCCTAACACAATATGAGACAAAAGTAAGCTTATGCATAGGGAAAAGCACAATGGTAAGGAACTCAATTACCGTTCCGAAAAACATAAAAAGGAGTATCCATGAGAAACATAACATCTATGATATAGATGCATCAGACATTTAAAATGAAACTACAACATGAGGTTAAAATTTAATAAAACTCAACAGATGGTTGGTTAACTTCATCAGTCAGAAAAATCATAATGATTCTTGATAATAAACTATTTTTTCTGGTCATATGAAATACTGAACAAATGAAGCTTACTATACTTATTATCATTGGATAAAAGTAACAAGTAAAAGGTCTGTTATCCAGCTCTCTTAACCAGAAGACAGATGCTAACACCCTAAATGAAGAAAGCATGAATTCCAGATGTTACCTCCACCATCCTCAGAACTTGACTTGAGATGACTGCCATTGGAATTGACAACAGGAGAGAATATTGTTTCTGAATTTGCTTGACATGAAAAAGGTGGACAATCCTGCGAAATGAAAAAACCATTTAAACACAAGAAAATTAACAAGGTCAATCACAACTGCTTTGACTGATAAAATAGACAAAAGATACTCAGCCAGGTCTACGCGTCAATCATGGAAGCCACTAGTCAACATTAGTTGAAAAGAATAGAGCAAGAAAAAGTCTAATTATTTGGATCATAATTCTTATATCTTAAACTAGTACTTAAAGAGAGAGAGAGAAATGAAATGCAATTTACTCTTGCAATCTCAGTTCCCGTGTGCAAAAGTTAAATTTTCCATATGTTTGCAATCACTGATTGAACCTGACACATGGCAACTATGAAATACTGAGAAGAGAAGAGCAAAACGGCATAGCACTAAGTCAAAATATTGTAGTGTGATTACACATAAATATAGGTGTAAGCAATGAAAACTAGCTCCTTTACCATTCTTTTGAGGGATAGAGGATCTTTAACTTTTTGAACAGGAGACTCTCCCTCATGGAACATTTTATGGCAGAGGTCTTCATTACTTCCATTTTCCATGGCGGAATATTCTACTTCACTGGAACCTGCATCAATCATGTTCACTTAAATGGTTATAAGATTCTTTACAACTAGAACAGCTACAACTACACCCTACAAAAATGTCCCAAAACAACTTGAAAATAGAAGAGACTAAACTAACTAAGATTTGTTTTATCCTATTTTAGTTTTCTCAACAGCACATATAAAATTTTCAAGGCTTACCAATTTCACAACTTTGTGTTGTTGTAGCTGATTCTCCTGTTTCACAAAATAATCGTACTTGAGAACATGAAGTCTTGAATAGTTTACTTGACTTCCGAGTAACATGCAGACAGCTTACTTCTTTTACAGAAGCTGTTCTTGATTTGTCCTTCATTCTAAGAGCAGGCATCGGAGCTAGACTAATGAAGAATTACTTGAAATTTTCTTTGGAACACAAAGCAGAGATGGTTCTCTGTTTCCATTCAAATGAAGAATAAACACACAAAGAAATTAAACATTTTCAACACATTCATAGAAGGCGCAAAATAAAAGAATAATTATTGATACTAAACAATACTATCCAGGGAGATAATTCATGTTCGTGATTAAGCACAAAGGGATGGGGAACTCTAACAACATGATATTAGAAAAATTTAATTGATGAAAAACAGTAACTCCAATGAAAAATTCTCAAATATACCAAAAGACTAAACCTCAAAAACTCTATTGCCTTCTTCCACATCTGAAATATCTCCAAAAATGAACTCAATCATCCTTTTTATCAAAAGACACAAGTACAAGCAGGATAGACTCCAGATTTATTTATTTATTTTAGTTATAAGTGAAATACGCTTTTGACTTTCTGAAATCACTTCTGAAGATTTAAAAGCAATTCCAAACGCAATATAATGTATGTATTCATAGTTCTCGATCCACTTCAAAGATTACCGTATAAAAAACCCTAGCATGCCCATCTAAACCGACCATCTAGTCAGGCAAAACATGAGTTGGATTAACACCATATTCAGCTTAGTTCAATTATTGAACTTTACCACACATAAAACCCTCTGACGAGTCAAAACAGTTGTAAATATCTTACACAAACAAAGACTAAGCAAACCGCGATGTAAGAGAATTCAATTATGAAACGAAATACGAAATGAAACCGACATAACCCATATCCCACATCACCTAAAACTAACTTCACTCGCCAAAAAAGTTGATAATTCCAAGAAAGAAACCTACTTTCAGCCAAGATTACTTGGAAAAAAACTAAACTTTGCAGAATTATCAAAAACCCACAAACAAAAATCAAATCAAATTCAAGAACAGCTCCAAAAAAAAAAACCAAAAAGAACGAAATAGAGAGAGAATCAAAAAGAATATGCGCATACCTGTACGGATGGAGGAGATTCTTTCTCTCTTTCTCTACCTTCTTCAGCTCAGCTCCTCTTTCCCTCTTTTCTCCTGAGTCGGAAGAAGAGAAGAGAGCGAGAGAGGTCTGGGAGACGAGTCAAATTTGGATGCTCTGAGTCCTTATATAGAGAGTATGCCCGTTGACTCTTGTGCAGATCCAAAGGTCCATGTCGATTTTGGGTTTGGTTTTTGACGGATGTTGTTTTGACACGTGTGTGTATAGTCCACCTCAGCAGCACTTTGTGAAAGAATTCGGATTTCGCTTGTCACCAAATTCTCGAGCGAGACCAACTAACAACGTTTTGTCCGTACTTTGTCATTTTCAATTAATTATTCTTTTTTTAAATAATAATTAAAATTAAATATGAAACATTATTAATATGATTTGACTCAATTATGATTCAGGAATCTTCTAATTTTAAAAGAGATTGAAACTTCTTTAATTTTGTATCATTGCGAAGCATTTTGATTATGCAAACATTTTTTATAATTTAAAAATAAATAGAAAATTTTTATAAAAGATATAATGTGGTTAATTAGTCTTAACCCTTTCTTTTTACTTCATAAATTTGATCATGAACAGTAAGAAAAGAAAAGATTAGGAATTCAATCATGAAAATTCAAACATCATCATTATCAAATAAAAGGTTACAAAATTTAAAAAAAAAAAAAAAGATCTTCACATGCACAAGAATCATACATAAATCATTCATTTCCATCAATGATGAAATTAGGGAAGAGTACAGTTGAGATAGTTATCTAAATTATGCAACATCCACTGCAAATACCATTCTCACATAATCGTAGCCACCATCCCACCACGTTATTGAACCAAAATTGTAGCCACTAGCAGCCTCCTTGCCATTGAACGAGACCTTGAAAGAAGCTCTTGTCACACCCTCAACAAAAGCAATCTTATTTGGAAACACTTTCACTGCTAATCCTGAAGGACCATGCACTCTTGCTATGTACGTAGCATTTGTTGATCCAACGTTAGTCACTGTTCTTCTGACGGTTCTGGGCACAGCTCTATGCCGTTCAAGCTGGCTTATGGAGATTGATGGATAGTTAATGTTAGAGATTAGCTTTTCAATATTGGATTTTGAACAGTTAAACTTTGAGTTTGACATTGATCGAATAACTTTCTCTGAGTAACCGTAATAACAAAGGAATTGAAGGTAATCTTTGGTTGGTGTTTCGAATACTAATCCTGGATTGAGAGCTTTAAGTGGGCTGATTTCTCCAACCCCCATCTCGTGTGGATTTGCTAAGAAGCCTGAACTGTTTGTCAATGGCTTTCTAATGTTATCATACACGCTTGCTGCACAAAAAAGTAAACATTTTGATTGAGTACTTCTTAGAGGAAATTAAATTAAACATGATAAGAGGCATCTTAATATAATTTAAGCTTAAAGTTTACCGGTTGTCATAAGGGCTGATCTGATCATGGAAGGACTCCACTTAGGGCGCATTGATTTAATGAATGCAGCGGCTCCTGCCACATGTGGGCAAGCCATGGATGTTCCAGATCTTAGAGCATAATTGGCTGGCTTCTGCCCAGCCGGAGCGCTCCCTTCTTTTGGTACAACTGCAGCCAAAATGGCAATTCCGGGTGCCGTTACATCAGGCTGAAAGGTAAAATCAATGTCAAAATAACTCAAAAGTATGTCAATTTGTACATGAATTAGCCATTTATGTGAAGGTTACATTCATATATATGGAAGTCTATAACCTTGAGAATGTTTTCTGTAAGTGCTCCTGGACCTCTTGATGAGAAATATGCAACAACTGGTGCTGGCTTGTATCTTGGTACATCAACTGTTGACAGGATTGTTGCAGTTGGGTTCCTGTGTAGATGGTTTTAATTAAAAGTGAACAATTATATCTCTCTCCTCTTTTCATACATAAAGAATAGGATTTTATTAACTTATGCATCAAAAGACATGTTAAGAAGAATAAGATGTAGACGGTTTTCAATCAGCATTTAATCCTTTAAAGATTGTCATTACCAAGATTTTTCTTAAAGTAGAATCTATGAATTTAATAAGCCTAAGCCAAAGCTAAAGCTTCATATACAAGATTTGTGATAGCCTATGACAGGCTTCACCCATAAGCCTACAACGTGAGTTTGTTATTCATTATTACCATCTCTACAATACTAGAAACGGAAAATTAAGTGACAAATCTTACTTGGTAGAATTGAGGTACTTAAAAATTTGAGATCCTGCAATGCTGCCAACTTCTGTGTATGGAAATGCACCTGAATCAAAAGGCACACCTTTCTCTTCCTCATTAATCAAAATTAACCCTTTGGCTTTAGCATCTTCTGCAACCAGTTTCTTAATTCTCCTTGTAACAGATGGGTCATTGTCAATGCAAATAATGATCTTGCCTGCTACCTTCGTCGAATCTAATGATCCTGGACTGCAAACGCTGCATTTTAATGTAAACTGGACTTGATCAACTAATGACATTCACTTTAATCGGATTAAAAGCTTGAATCACCATGTACGATTTAAGATTTCCAATCTAGTGGTAGAAATATGAATGCTAAATATTACCTTGCTTCGGATTCGGGGGTAAATTTAGCAGCAATATCCTTTCCAAATGCAAGAGGAAAAGTCTTTGAGCGGGAGAGATTTGATAAAGTAATGGCAGAACCCTATGTGGACAAGATTATAAGAAGATCTAATTGTTATTTATTCTTAAAAAAAAAAAAAAGAGAGAGAGAGAAAAGAAGAAGTTTGTAGGGCCTGTTGGTTAATACCACAGAAGCCTTAAATTTCTTGAAAAAATAGCTTACTTGGAGAGCATTCCCATTTCCGAGAAGCAAAGTAGACTGGAAAGCCCTGTCAATGCTGGAAGCTGCAACTGTAAATACCCATGGAGCTGTGTTCACAACAGTGGAAGGTTCAGGTCCATCATTTCCAGCAGAGCAGACGACCATAACACCCTTTTGTTNCAGCATGAAATGCTCCAATGGCAATAGGGTCATTCAGATAATCAGATTGAAACAGGGAGCTCATCCCAACAGAAATGGAAATGATATCAACCCCATCCTCAACTGCATCATCAAAAAAATGGGCACCACCAGCAGTAGATGCTGTGTGAGTTCCATGGCCAAAAAAATCCCTTGGACTGGCAGCATTCTTGTTACTAGTGGATCCTGTTTTGTAGTATCTTGCTCCTATCAGCTTCCTGCCAAGAAATTGAATTGCTAGTAATATAAGAAGAGATATAAAATTTTCTCTAGAAGTGATAACTAAATTGTGACTGAAGTTTTGCAAGACAGGGAAATGAAATCGCACCATATAAAATATTTTCACATTCTTAATTTCCAAAAGTTTTTTGACAACAAATTAACATGANAATTGATGCATCAATGGAGAAAAGGTAATCACCTATTACAATCGGATTTCTTGAAGTCATGTGACTCCATGCAGACTCCTTTCCATCTTGAAGGAATTTCACCTATTCCCTGATCACTGAAACTTTCTGACTCGGGCCATATCCCTGGCCCATCAAAATCAATCTACATCATATATTTTTCTAATATTAAAGTCAAACTATCAATTTTAAAACCCTTTCATTAATTTTATTCACAATATTAAAATCAATTTTAAAGATTTTAACCGAGTTATATTTACGCAAGTAAGGAGGGTTGCCACTATTAACCTTTCTATTGAAGAATTAATGGATAAGCATTTTAAAATAGTACTTAAGAATAAAATAATGACAAGCCTATGATTGAGAGATGGTATAATTAATCTGCACATGGGCTTTTTCAAGCCAAGGGAACCCACTCTTGGCTATTGGCTATTTCTATTTGTCTTGTGGGTCTCCAACAACTCCAGTTGCCGGAACACTTAATAATATAACTAATAATAATAAATAAATAAATAATTCTTTTATTTTTCTATATGAGAGGGGCTCATTTTTTTCTTTTCATTCATGAAATGGAGTTTATATATATGTCGTTACCTGTGTCTATAATACCAATAATGACATCAGATGCAAGGTTATTATGAGATCTGCTGTTGGACCAAGTGCTTGTTCTTGGTTTTGCTGCTACTGCTTCTAAAAAATCCCAAGAACGTGTTGTATGCAGTTTAAGCATTGGATCAGGGAACACCGACACCACATCATCATGCCCTGCTTTCACAAACTCTTCCAAAAATTTTATTTCTTTTTCTAAATCAATCCATTAATATTGTTCCATGAATATGAAGAATTTTTACCAGATAGTACAGAAGCTTCCTTCTGAGTGAGCATGGCAGAGAATCCTTTGAAAGAATGCTTGTAATGATGGGTCAGAGATATTCTGCCACTCTCTTCACTGCAAGAAAAGCCATTAAAAATTAGTCTAAATTAAAACAAAATCCATTAATAGTCATATTTACTATTGATCATCTGTTGCTGATTGGCAAAAGTAACCTTGGAATGATGGAAGATAATAGCTGCATATAAGCCACCTCTGCAGCTTCATCTTTTTCTCGATTGACATTAACATTTGATGAACTTCCCATATAAACTACATAATGCTGCCAAGACAGAAAATACCATTATAATTAATCCCAGCTTCAATAGTAAAACTGTAAGAGCATCTGTTTGCTTGCCAAGAAAATGGTGAAAAGCTAGGAAAATTTGTATATATCTACCAAATGGGGTTGATGAATTGCTTCTTTTAATTAAGCGTTTTTACAAGTTAAATGATCTTACTCTCCTCGTTAATTTTCATGAGAAACAAATTAATTAAAAGTGTAATAATTGCGTGATTGAGGAGAATGTGTTTTACTGAGAAATCTACCTTGGGACTTTGATCATCATTTGATGAAGTAGAAGCAGTAACAATGAGCCAAAGCAGGCAGAAAAAAGGGAGGAGGTGCAGCAAGGAAGCCATGGAAGAAGAGATCAAATGAAGGCTTTTGCATGTGAAAGCTATATGGAGATGTGTGAAAGAAGTGCTTATGCAGCCAGCGATTTAAAGACAAAGTTGGTGGGTGAACGAGAGCCTTTTCGCTATGGGCTCTCTCTCTCTCTCTCTCTCTATATATATATACATATATATGGATGATGTGATATGTTTGATCTATTTAAGAAATTTCTGATAGAATTAACTATCAATGTTAATCTTGTAAAATGTATGATGTGAAGTGTTATACATGGAACATAATGTGTATTGTGAAGCACATGCAATGGTTGCAAAAATTATTGTTGAATGAAAATGATAGCCGTGTAAAGGTGATTGGTAATTGCATGACCAATCCGAAAATGTTTTCGAATGATACAATTTTCAATAATCTAAAACTTTAAAATGTGGAAATTAGATGGATGATATACTATATTTTTGACTATTGGATGACCTTTTATCTAGATGATTGGATGGCTTTCAAGTTAAATAATAGTGAAATTGGAACATACATTAAAAAATAAGAAAATTGAAATACTCTTGCCTTATATATTTCCAAGGAAAAATTGGAATTACATTCTATTAAAAAGAAAACATAAAGACCAAAAGCAGACTTGGACCGACCATCAAAATCATTGACTTAAAATGCAAGTAATTCTCCATCTTTATGGCAAAGAGAGGAAGAGAAATAGGCGTATATGCAATTAGAAAAATCTTTTCTTTCTTTCTTTCCATTTGCTTTTATATATTCTTGTCCGCCTTTACATTGTTTTCTCATCCTTTTATGTTATTATATGATTCTTTAGTATTAGGTGATTCTTTTGGGCTTTATTTTACTTCTCATCGGGAATATTAGGTGTTGATATCCATTTACTTTTCCAGGGTGTTGTAATATAGCTTCAAAGACACATCTTCGGATTAATTATGAAAATAATCATACTTAAAACGATTGAGTTAAAAAATAATATATTCAAAATTGTATTTAATTTTCTAACTAAAATTGTAAGTCTATTGATGTTGATCGGTCTGTCTATTGATCTATCCACTCATAAACTTGTAATAGACCAACGGACCATTATATGTGGTTATATCGTTAGTTTATTATGGATTGACGGACTTAAACAATAAAAAATTTTAAAATTTTAACTATTTTTAGTATACTTTCATGAATTTAGTTATTTTTGTAAATCTCCGTACATCTTTTATTCCTCTTTGTTTATTTTACTTCAATAACTTTCCCAAGCGAAACATCTACATCCAAAATCTGCAATCACAGAAATCAACAGAACAAATTTGGTAAGAACTCTCAGCAAGTCCAACATCATGGTCCGAACTTGCAATCTGCTTCAAACATCCTATACCTCTGTGAAAGTTGCCATGTATTTATTTTTCGCCAGTGACAAAATCCATTTCAAGTAATTTCCCACTCTTTTTTAATTTTTATTTTTTTATTATTATCATTAATTATGGAATACATGCTGAAAATTCAATGACAGAGATAAGGCATAGCAGCAGTCACCAAGCATACTGAGACTCACTGCTCCAAGCTGTGAACACAACTCAGATGTATTGCCCATTTTTTCTATGCGATCTTGGATATCTTCAGCGCACATACTGAGTCTTGATTTTGCACTTTCTACGTTTTGGGCACGAAAATGCCTGTCAATGAAAAGCAAACAGCTTATCAAATGTAATCAAACCGGAAAGTAAGCTCAGTTATTAGGTGATTAATGTTTATTAGAATTCTCACCCAGTTTTCCGGAAGAGGCATCATCAGCACGAAATGCTTTGGCAAAAGGACACTCTGCCCTACTGTTTATTCGAGTTGTCACCTGGTTTTAGTGAGATGCAGAATTGAACTAAAAATGAATAGGATTAAAAAATTGTATTATAATTTAAATAATCTAAAATTAATTGTACAAAAATTACAGTGTTATAATTAAAATTAAAAATATATATATTTTCACATGCACTAGAATCGTGCATAAATCATTCATTCCCATCAATGATGAAATTGGGGAAGAGTACAGTTGAGATAGTTATCTAAATTATTCAACATCCACTGCAAATACCATTCTCACAGAATTGTAGCCACCATCCCACCATGTTATTGAACCAAAATTGTAGCCACTGGCAGCCTCCTTGCCACTGAACGAAACTTGAAAGAAGCTCTTGTCACACCCTCAACAAAAGCAATCTAATTATTTGGAAACACTTTCACTGCTAATCCTAAAGGACCATGCACACTTGCTATGTACGTAGCATTTGTTGATCCAACGTTGGTCAATGTTCTTCTGACAGTTCTGGGCACAGCTCTATGCCGTTCAAGCTGGCTTTTGGAGATTGATGGATGGTTAATGTTGGAGATTAGCTTTTCAATATTGGATTTTGAATCGTTAAACTTTGAGTTTGACGTTGATCGAATAACTTTCTCTGAGTAACCGTAATAACAAAGGAATTGAAGGTAATCTTTGGTTGGTGTTTCGAATACTAATCCAACTCCCTCGTGTGGATTTGCTAAGCAGCCTGAACTGTTTGTCAATGGTTTTCTAATGTTATCATACACGCTTGCCGCATAAAAAATATAAACATTTTGATTGAGTACTTCTTAGAGGAAATTAAATTAAACATGATAAGAGGCATCTTAATATAATTTAAGCTTAA
>JANLJB010000934.1:5191-27411 GCA_026212285.1 Bursera cuneata | reverse complement strand
CGGTTTGTTAGGCAATGGAGCTCAGGGCATTAGATCTATTTGGTGCTCAATTCCTCTGAAGGGTGGTAAGCCAAATGGTAGTTCTTGTGGGAACACATCTTGAAACTTGGCTAATAATAGCCAAACCCTTGGATTTAATTTGGCAATCTCACTCTCAACACTCCCTACTTCGGCTACTAACAAGGCTAGGATAGGCTTGTGTTTAGTGATTGCTTTCTCCACTTGATTCCTCACTCAAAAACATACTCTTCTTAAGGTCATCCTTTTGTGTGTTTGTTTTGAGTAGTTGGGATGGCTTTAGTGGTGTTAGGTTGATGGCCTTCCCTTCCCACTTAAAGGAATAAATATTTTTTCTACCATCATGTACTACTTTCCTATCAAATTGGCAAGGTCTACCCAACAACAAATGACAAGCATCCATAGAAATTACATCACATACAAGTTCATCGGCATGCTTCTTTCCAATGGAGAATGGAACTATAACTTGCTTGGTGACATGGACATTGCTTCCTTGACTAAGCCATTGAAGCTTGTAAGGCTTAGCATTTTCAATGGCTGGCAATTCAAGCTTCTCCACAAGTGTTGTAGAAGCTACATTGGTGTAACTTCCACTCTCTACAAGTGTTGTAGAAGCTAAATTAGTGTAACTTCCACTCTCTACAAGTGTTATAGAAGCTACATTGGTGTAACTTCCACTATCAATGATGACCGAGCATACCCTTTCCTGATGATTCCAACCCAAGGACATGTTAATTAGGCATAAAATTGCAAGAATTTGTGTTAAAAAATTACATACAATCTCCTTTGCAAATGTTGAAATTTGGTCACTCAAAACCTACACGGATGCAACAATAATGGATTAGTACTCCTAATCCCTTAGAATTGAATAATCCTACTAGAGATTTGTGTAATTGAAAACAAAACACAAGGGAAAGAGAGAGCAAAAATTCAGCAAGCTTGGAGAGGAGAGAAAAAGATGTTCACTTTGTCGTGTTATGTCATGTTATAACATGTGAGCACATAACACCCTACTTTGATGCAAATGGCCATACTTGATTTTATGGCATAGTTAATGTCTAATTTTGCCATCCAAGTAATAATATTAATTCAAAATTAATGTGAGCCAAGTATGGCTTAGCCAATCACATGCAAACACATCATCCAATCCATGTCAAAGCCCAAAACTAATTAGTGATCCAACCCACTAAATTGGCTCATGTATCCTTTAAGTCCATTTGTGAATAGTATACAGAAAATACTATTAACAGTATTCACCCTAGGTGAAAGATGCTCTCATAACTCCTATTTCAATTCCTCATCGGGGCGTCATCGGAGTACAGCCCATTAGGCATTCGAATATATTAGCCGTAAATTATCACGCACAAACAATCCGCAGTCCCGAACACCATATGTCGAGCCCATAATTTACAAGGCATAGTTGGCTTCTAGCAAAACACCAAACCCCCAAATTATCTGAAAGTGTGTATAAAGTCATGTAACCTTCGTTAGGCGTAGTTCTATGTAATTAAATCCTATATCATATGTCACGTAAAGAGTCTAGGGATGGAACGTGTCTTCCCGAACAACGTCGAATATTTCGGATCCTCGTTTGTCATACAATTCTCTATTATGAGCCGTGACCAAGAACAATTCTCGTCACGCTCTTGCATGCCGGTCAGGCTATGAGTAATCGCCGTCGAAATCGGTGTGACATTATCTCCATATACTCAGAGTGATATGTCCCGTCTTGACATTATACCCACTCCTAAATAGGTCACGGTGTGCCCAATGACAAACAGTTCTCTAACCCGGAAGGAGTTATTCCCGCAACTGTCAAAGTGAACCGATCTCTAAATGAAATGACCGTGTAAGTCTCAGGTCTAAGGATTACTTACACCTACCCTAAGCGAACCTCCCATAGACACATGTATTATCAATGGGATTCTGTATCGGGCTGTGTCCAGTGAATATGTTCCCGTATCTAAATGGCTAACAATGTTCCCCTATACACTTACATAAGTATCCAATACTTAGATGTGTAAGAATCATACTGTTATACTTATATAACCAGCACAAGTGTAATACTAGTTTATCCGTACTGCAGATGTCCAGTCTCGACAGTTCTTCGACCAGGGACGTTTTACTGATGTTATGTTTATCGAATCGATTTCTGTCTCACAATCAAATCACTCATTCATCAACATCATATGGACATTCATCATCATATTTTAATGTAATCTAATTACAAGCAACGATAAAGAAAGTGTAATTTCCTTTATTACATAAATCAAATGTGTACAATATACAACGTATATTTACATCGTGATGCTCTTGGGTACAAATAGTCTAACATTTCCTTTATTGTGCACCTTGTTTGAAACAAGTTCTCCCTTTGCTCATCTTCATTCAGAACTTGATTTGTAGCACTCTTTGGAGAACAAGCATGTTTCCTTCATCGCCTTCGTCAAAAGCCTCTTCTTCACTTCCCTCAACTTCCTATTGTTGTTCTTCCCCTTGTAATGACTCTTCTATCTCTTTAATAGTCATCATTCTTTTGTTAGGGCATTGGGCTTGGAAGTGTCCATAGCCTTGACATTTGAAACACTTCTTGTCCTTCATGTCAACATTGGGTTTAGTAAAGATGGGTCTAAGGAAATTAGTTCTCTCTTTTTAGCTCTCAACTAACTTATCTTTCCCTTTGTCTTTGTTAGGGTAAGGTTTAGTGTATGGGAGAATGTGTTTGTAGTTTAAGGGTGGTTTGAAGGTGGGTCTTGGTATGGCAACTCTCAAGTTTCTTCTTTGTTTCTACATCTTGATAGCTAACTTGCACACATCTTCAAAGGTACAATAAGGTTATAGCTCAACCATATGTGTAATATTGGTGTTTAACCCCCCAAGGAACCTAGTAATGGTTTGCTCTTGAGGTTCCGGCACATCAATCCGCATCATCAATCTTTCAAACTCTCTCAAGTAGGATCCAACACTCTTATCCCCTTGTTTTAATGTGTGTAGCTTCATGTATAGGTCTTGCACATGTTGCTTAGGAAGAAATCTTCTTCTCATTAACTTCTTCAACTTCTCCCAAGATTTTAGTTTCTCCTTTCCATCTCTACCTCTTTTCTTTTTCAAGTTCTCCCATGATAAGGATGCATAATCCTCGAATTTTAATGAAGCTACCTTACATTTTTGTTGGTCCGAATACCTTTTATATTCAAAGACTCTCTCAATGGCATAGAGCCAATCCAGAAAATCATCTAGATTTAAGCTTCCATCAAACTCGGGTATATCAATCTTCAACCCTCTATCATCATTTCTTTCATGCCTACTCACTCTTCTATCAAGCCTAGGCCTTCTAGCTTCAACATTCTCATCACTTGAGGCACTAGCAATGCTTGCTCTTTCATCCTCAAATTGTAKGTTTTGGATTGGTTGGGGTCGGTTTARTGTTTGGGGTGAGTGGGTGGCATATGGTTCATTCCTCTCCAAGACTAGGTGTGTAAGCTCATTGACCCTAGAGGTTAAGGACTCAACTTGCTCTTGAAGAAGCCTTATCTCTTGTTGGTTTTTGTTAACAATAGACTCTATAGGGTGGGATGGAGTGGAGGAACTACCTTGGTGAGACATGTTGGTAATGTGGGTTACAAATTGGTTAATTTTGGGTTGTGGTGAATTGTATTTTTTGAATGAACAGTGATTTTAGAATAGTGTTAATGAATAGTGGTTATTAAATTGTGATGGTAAATAGTATTAATATAATAGTTCCAATGAAATAGTATTTGGTTGGGAAATAATGGAGCTAACTAGATTAAAATAGTGATCTAGTTGCTATGTAATGGTGAAGTTGAATGGGGTGGGTGGATCAAGTGAGGTGGCAAATATGTTGGTGAAGCAAAAGTGAGGTGGCAATTAGGTTGGTGAAGCAAAGGTGAGGTGTGTAGGTTGTGGGATGACAAGTGGCAAAGTTGGTGGAGGGAAAGTTAAATACTCAAACTCAAAAAAAATATCTTCAACTATTCATCTTCTTCCTCCTTGAGCTATTTTCAAAAATTCAAGCTTTAACGATGGCAATTTTCATTTCATGCATGCAATCACATAATAAACTCACTTAACAAGCTAACCTAAGCTCTTATACCAATTGATTCATATCTGAACATGCATTTTCCATGTGAATGAGTAACTTCTAGCGTAATCTTCCAACCATGAAAACTCAATTGAAACTTCAATAAAAATGCTCCAAATAATCACCAATTAACTTCTAATCAATTAAACATCAACACAACAACAACACTTCCAATATTCAACAATAATAATTGGTTCAACTTCAAGCTAGATAAGTTTTCTTCAACAACAAACTTCAACACAAAGATAAATGAAAAACTTACAAGATAAATAGATAAGTGCCAATTGAACGTCAAGCATAAATGGCTCACTCACCAACTTGAAGCCTAATCTACAACCAATGCTTTGGCTAGGAATGGATAAAGGAAAGATAACCCAAGAGAAACCTCACTTTACAACACAAAGTGTTTGATTTCATTCAAGTCTAAGAAAATATTACAAAAGGAAGCCTTATATATTAGGCTTCTAAAAAAAGATGGAAAAGACAAAGTTAACCACCAAGTAATATACTTAATTACAACACAAATTACATTAACCCGAACTGGAATTTCCTGGATATTGATCGATCAATAGGTGAGCGAACCTTTAGTGGTATTTTTCGTAATTCTGGACGAACTCTCTATTTTGATCTTGATTAATCAACAGATGAGGAAAACCATCAGTGGCATTTTTTATAATTTTAGGTGAACTCTCTGTTTTGATCTTGATTAATCAATAGGTAAGCGAAACCACCAGAACTAAGCCAATTCTATACTTATCCACAACATGGGTGGATTGGGTTTCATGCATTAAATACTAAAAAAAAATATATGACTAAAAAATTACAATAACAAAAAGTTACATAAAAAGCTTCCCTTTTAAGAGGCTGTCCAATCCAACTGATTAGGCTCTAATTGGATTATATTGCATCCCAAAGTTAGGCTATACATAACACTATCAAATTGGACTTGATGGAGTTGATAGGAGTCTAGATTACTTTCCTTGATGGGAACCATGGCTTCATCCGTATCAAAACACCCCATTCATTAATCACATACACTTTCTATTTCCTATGCCACAACATACATCAAACGAAATAGGAATAATGAGAAACCCCTACATCGACAGGTGAACTATAGTTTCTCGGGCCCTTCTCTCTCTCTCTCTCTCTCTCTCTTCCCCATTTATATCGTGAATTCTGTTTGGACCAAAAGTCCCAGATGAGTCCTCGGAGTCACAAGGCCAAAAACATTCAAAACGAATATAAGGGTTAAACTGATATTTTACATTTAAGAGGTATAATTACAAATTCTTAAACCATAAGGGTTTATTTGAAGATTACCAGATAAGGGTGAAATTGTTAACCCAAAAACCTTTAGGGGTTTTGATGAAAAAACACCATACAAGGGTGCATTTGCCAACTCTCAAAATAATAGAGGTATAACTATTAAGGGTATCAAGCCTGCAAGTTGAGGAGGCTGATTGTAATTTTTTTTGGACAATCATTGTTTCACAATTGACACTTGCAATGCCATAGGTAACTCAGATAGACGATCGGGGACTACCACTAGCTTTGTCTCCCTGAGACAAAGCATATTGCACCGGTGGCAGAGGTAGGCGACGATTGAATCGACAGATCAGTGACAGAGGAGGCGTCAACTGTTGGTGCTAATTTTCGATGATGCAGAGGCCAGATGATAGATCAGAGGCCACTATTGGGATCGTCTGATTGAGATGAAGAGATCCCAATCAGTGGTAGCCGTGGGCGATGCTGGAGGAGGGAGATCAAAGACTGACAAGGCAAAGCTATTCTTGGTTGATCAACGGTGATGCAAACAGGTCCTGGGGAAATGACCACCGGATTTGAAACCGAGGAGCCAAACTAATCCATCACCATCATTCTCAAGGGTTAGTTCGCCAGAAAGGCGAAAGGTCCTAGCGACAACGATTTCCAACGAACAAGGCTCTTTCTACAAGTTTTCTGAATATCCTAGGCCATTATACTATTTATATAGTTTTTGGGATTCAGTAGTCTAAGTATAAATTCTCAAACCTTCAAAATTCATGAATCCCATTCTGAAGTCTCAGCATCTCAATAACAACTCATCCTCATCTAATCACACTCATGTGACCCTTAAAATATAAATATCGGGCATTAAAGACGAAAAATCCATTTACGCACATCAAATTACATTTTGGTCTTAATCCTAAAAAAATCTCAAATTCATCCATATCATCCAAATACGTATGTACACACCATCATTACGTGCGTCTCATCCAATACGCATCAAAAACATGTAAATTCACTATTTTAAATTTTGAAATCTTTCATTTAACTGTTTTGAAAATCTAGGTTACCACAGTTCCATAACAATAATCTAACTACATATCCATGTAGGTTTCAATATTAACCATTGAAAATTTAATCTTATGTTTTAATTATCCAAGGTTCACTTTTGATTCCTATGTCATGTTAGGATTGTGGCTCGTTTTCTAATTCAAGTTGACTCCTACAAGAAGTAAGAATAGAAAAATAGAATTGTATAATAAATATGAGTGTTACTCCTATTAGGATTAGAAGATTCTTACATAGACTTATAAATATAAGGGTTGAGAATTAGATCTAGGATGAAAGAGGGGCTAGACATAAAGGATAAACATACTTGTAGGGATGTAGGAAGAGAGAAGAAAAAGATGTAGAAACACCAAGATTAAGCAGGTGAAACGAGAAATAGTTTCAAGGCTCTTGGATTAAGCAAGCGAAACAGGAATAGTTTAAGGGCTCACCAATATTGAGTATTGAGTTGAATACTAGGTTTGGTGTGTGATCTCTTATACTCTTGTATATTTATGATCTAGTGGATTTATCTCTTTATCCGTAGAAGTATGTAATTGATGTCGAACCACGTTAAATATTGTGTCTCTTTATGTGATGTGATTTATTTTTCACTTATTACCAATTTCGATTAGGTTAATCATTTGGGTTGTTTTAGGTTGTACTTAGTATTTCCTAGGTTAGATTTGGTTAATCAAGGTTTACTTTGTCAGCATCAACCCTAGATTTTTCAACAAGTGGTATCAGAGCTCCTGGTTGTGAATTGGGAGAAGATTATTTTTTATTGTTTATACATAAAAGAGATGGGATACGACGATTACAAGTTATAGGCGGAGTGATTCTCAAGTAATAATTTATGGTCGAGTTTTCATGATTGCACAGTAATTGCTCACCATCAATGTTCACGTGACAATGTTCATGCCACATTGTTCACTCGACTTGATCTTTAGATGGAATACTCGCCAAGATAGAGATTGTTAGGATTGTGACTCATTTTCTAATTCAAGTTGACTCCTATAAAAAGTAGGAATAAGAAAATAAAGTTGTATAATAAATAGGAGTATTATTCCTATTAGAATTAAAAGATCTCCAAATAGACCTATAAATATAGAGGTTGAGAATTAGATCTAGTATGAGAGAGGGACGAGACATAAAGGATAAACACCCTTGTAGGGATGTAGGAAGAGAAAAGAAAGAAATGTAGAAACATTGGGATTGAGTAGGTGAAACGGAGAATAGTTTCAAGGCTCTAGGATTAAGCAAGTGAAACAATAATAGTTTCAGGGCTATCCAATATTGGGTATTGGGTTGAATATTAGGTTTCGTGTCTAATCTCTTATACTCATATATTTATGATCTAGTGGATTTATCTCTTCATCCGTAGATATGGGCAATTGATCTCAAACTATGTAAATTATTATTTCTCTTTATATGATGTGATTTATTTTTCACTTATTATCAATTTCAATTAGGTTAATTGTTTGGGTTGTTTTAGATTGTGCTTAGTATTTTCTAAATTAGATCGAGTTAATCAAAGTTTACTTCGTCGACATCAACCTGGAATTTTTCAACTAGTGGTATTAGAGCTCTAGGATATAAACTGGGAGAAAATTATTTTTCAAGATTGTGTATATACAAAAGAGATGGGCTATAATGATTACAAGTTGTAGGGTGGAGTGATTCACAAGTAATAATTTTTTATGGACTTGTCATAATTGCACAGAGATCGCTCATCGTAACTGTTCACGGTCATTGTTCACATAACATTATTCATGCTACACTGTTCACACAACTTGATCTTTAGATGGAATACTCACCAAAGTGGAGTTTGTTTGGATTGAGGCTCGTTTCCTAATTCAGGTTAACTCCTATAAGAAATAGTAATAGGAAAATAGAGTTGTATAATTAATAGGAGTGCTACTTCTATTAGGACTAAAAGATTTATAAGACCTATAAATATAGAGGTTGATAATTAGATCTAGTATGAGAGAGGACTAGACATAAAGGATAAATATCTTTTTAGGAATTTAGAAAGAGAGAAGAAAAAGATGTAGAAACACAGGGATTGAACAGGTGAAACGAGGAATAGTTTCAAGGTTCTGGGATTAAGTAAGTGAAACGGAAACAGTTTCAGGGCTCACCAATATTGAGTATTAAGTTGAATACCAAATTTAGTATGTAATCTCTTATACTCTTATATATTTATGATTAATAGATTTATCTCTTTATTGGTGAAAGTAAATAATTGATGTCGAACTACGTTAAATTATTGTGTCTCTTTATGTGATGTAATTTATTTTTTACTTATTATCAATTTCGATTATGTTAATTATTTGGGTTGTTTTATTGTAAGGCCAGAACGTGATGATCAAGATGATGAACAGAAGACGGACGCGACTGAGAGTGAAGTAGAGAGATGGTCACATGTGAGGGAACCATCTAGGGCATCTAGCCATAAGAGTGACCATTATGAAAGCAAAAAGTTTGATGAGGATGATTTTCAAAGGCAAGATGGAAAGCATTATGATCGAATACCCCTTAACGAGAGATGAGGGTATAACTGGAGAAACAATGAAGCATTATGGAAGGCAACTTGGGTGGACGACATTCGAACATGAGTTATTGACTCAATGGGGTCCATCAAGCGTGGCCAACGATCATGGGCAGTTAGCCAAGCTTAGACAAGAGGGGAAAGTCCAAGATTAAATCAAGGATGCTTGATGAGGATGCTTGTGAATGCCTTATTAACATTTCACATGTTCATATACCTAATTCTGAGATTGAAAGGAGATTAATTAGGGAAGCATATTTGAATCATATGCCACAAGATTAAATTTACCAGAAATGGTATTCGATTTAGTCATGCAGCTTGTATAGCTAAATTAGGACTTTCATAAAAATATATAAAGTTGTTAGATGGAATTAGGCTTGTTATAACTTAGAAATAAGGTAATAAGTACATTTGGGAATTCTATTGTCATATTTTCAATTCTTGCAATTAATTCATATTTAATCTGGATAATCATATTGCATGGCTAAGCTAATTCATGTGCCTTAGTTGTTTTTATTATCAGAGTTATTCTTTTAGTTGTTGTTAATCTTAAATCTCAATTTGTTTAGTTCAGATCATTTACATAAAATCATTATTGATATTCATTGGATTTAACTTAAAATAGGTAATTGCTTGTTCCAAAAATTAGATTTATCATTTTTCCTATGGTTCTATACTTGGATTTTTGTCTACTTTATTACTTGCACGACTTCGTATACTTGCAAATATTACTAACAAAAGCAAAGGTATAGCAACTGTTAGTGGGATGGGGTAGAATTTCTAAGGAAAAAAAAAAACTTCTTAGGAGGATTACGATAAAGTAGTGGAGAGATTTTCGAACTTCATCCTTGAGGGCAAGGATATTCTTGAATGAAGGGAGAATGATGAGAACCACATAAAAAGATCCAAGAGATTGCAAGAAAAGAGGGACAAATGAGTGCAATTGAGGAGGTGAGGCCGCAAGTCAATGCCATAGTGCCAGGAAAGTGAAGTAGCGGCGCCAAGACGTCAACAAGTCAGAGCTGCAGTGCCAAAAGACAAAGCCGTGGAGTCAAGTTGGCAGGAGTCAAGGCCAACGCTGCGTTGGAAATCCAAGGCCGTGGCACCGGATCGTGAATAGTGATTACACTGTTTAGGAATTCTATTTTGCTTAGGACAAGGCTTTTAGTTATTCTTATATTACTAGTCAGGATAATTTAGATAAAATTGTTCGAGTAGAATACGAGTTTGTTTGGGCTAGATTAAGATCAATTCTGTTATTTTAACCTAGAGATTCTATTAGTTCAATTATGTGAATTAATTGAATCAATTAGTTGATTTTAGTTTCTATTCTATCAAATTTATAAACTTTGATCTAGGTTTGTTGAGTTGTGTTTTGAGAGATTTAGACTTCTTGTTGGATTTCTAGCAAGGTCCTCAATAGTCAATTAGTTTGATAGGATCCAACTGTGTTAAAAGATCCCCAATATATATAAGTGATGACTTAACAATGGTAGAATATTGAACGTCAAACTTTGAAGGGTTTTCAAGAAATAGCAAAATTTGAAAAATTTTAGGTATTCTAATCAAGTGGAATATCAAATACCAAATTTTGCTCTCAATTCCCCTAATATAAACATGATATTCTACCATTCAACAGATTACTCAACTGTTCAACAAACCGATAACTCATTAAATGTTTGTTTAGTATTGTTTAAAAACTATCTTGTATTGTCAAACTATCTAACAAACCAACTCAACAACTCGACATCTTGCTTAAGAGCTCAACACTAAACGAGACAATAAAGCAAAAGCAATATTAGGGTTCATGTGATAATTTGTTAGAACAACCGCCAATAGACAGCTATCGTTTACATTTTATCAAATACCTTTAATTAGACAAAACTAGCAGACTAATAAACTGTTATATTTAGGCAACATGTTTGCTTAATAATATGCTATCAACATTTATTATTTACTTTTTAAAATTCTTTAAACTTATCAAATGTTTATCTTACTAAAAGACTTTCGATCCGATATTTAGATCTTAATTCATACACACACACAAAACAAAACAAAACAAAACAAAATCTAACCTGAAATGTTATTATATTTGAAGCTGAGCTGTACATGAATTAACTTAATACTATATATGCATTTGAGAGTTGTAATTGGTATTACCTAACACCATGTATTGTAGCATTTAATAAAATTTAATAATTTAATATCATGCATCGTTGCGTAACAAAAATGTCCTAAGAGATTATATTTCTTTGTTTACAAACTGGGAAAAGCATGAAATTGTACAAAACAGTGGCAAGAGTATTAGCGAATTAAGTTAAACACTACATTCATTTGTGCCACAAAAACCTAGCTACCACCATGAATCTTCCCAAACCTCCCATTTATATGGAAATTCAAGTCTCGGCTGTTTATATTATCTTGTATAAACTTTCAATGAATGTGATTGTGTGAATGAAAAATCGGAAATAAATATTGGTAAAATGCTTGACACGTTTGTAACATCTCAGTTTATGCTCACTTTGTAAAGCATATCTCAAATTATACAACAGTATATATCAACTTTACCACTATCCAGAAAGCCTAAAAGGGTGAAAAGAACTTGGTTACATATTTTCTCTAGACAAATTTCAAATCAATCTCCGATTAGTTAAACACTTCCCAAAATCTATTATCTTCTCGAACAAAAATAGCAGAATGAGCATATGATGTAGAGTCATCAACATGAAATTGAAAAAGGGTACGACCAACTGTACAACGATGTTGTTACTATACTCTATTAATCACAAAAGGGATATACAGAATTGGAGAGTTTGATAAACTATCTCCAATCCGATAAACTAACAGAAGAGGACCAGAAAATTATATTTCAAATTTTACATGACCTCATAATCTTGCTATTTCAAATAATATGAGGAAGAGTGAGCACTAAAAAATCATCAGTTAATTAAAAAAAAAAACTGGCAAAATGTCACCTACTTTCAGGAACCACATCTTTGAGAGGAAGTTCATAAGTTGGAGAAGAATTAAATTTGCCTTCTCGCTCGTTAGACTCAATAAGCATCGATACAACTTCCCGCATTGACGGCCTTTCAAAAGGGGTCATGCTTGTGCACATTATAGCAATTTTCAAGACAAGAATCATGTGATCAACAGTACTTTTATTTTCAAGATTTAATCGAGCATCAAGTATTCCAGGTGACAATGAATGATCCCGAACATAATTTTTAACCGAAGTAACAAGATCACCTCCTTCCTCTAATGGCTGTACAGGAGTTCTTCCAGTTAGCAACTCCAATAGGAAAACTCCATAGCTATAGACATCACATTTTTCTGTAACCTTCATCGTGTAGGCATATTCTGCCATTATAAAGAGATATATTATCAAACACTGACAACCAATGACTTTCCAAATTCAAAGCCGAAAAGCATAGATTAGTAAAAGAGAGAGAATGTCTGAGTATTTGGCCTCTACGCCAAATTCAACATGCATGATGCATATCTATTGATATTTTAAGGTGACAGGGCCCTAAGCATCAACTCAAAGCATTTCATTAATCGTAAGAGAGGGATCGAATGCATTTAGGTAGTATCTTAAACAAGTGAAAGAACATAAATTGCATCTCAAAATTGTCAGAACAGCTCGAATAAGAAATTAGGACAAATGACCAATTCCTTTATCCATACACGATATCCTAGGAACTTTTGACAAATTCAATTAATTGATTACAGTAGTTAAAGCTCTAACAGGTTAGCAAATAATCCTTCAAAATGCAAGAATAATGAAAGTATATGCTTACTTCTCAAGCAAACACTTAAATCAGATCCATGATGAATCTCATAATGATCCCATGACTAGTACATATCAAATAAAGCACCAGGACTCAAAACACAAAGAAGCGAACTTCAAGAATATGCAGCATTTAAGATCAAAAGTAATGAAGATCGAAACAAAGAGACCGTAAAAATGGTTGGCATCAGTTATCTACACCATCACAAATCATGAGAAGTATAAAGGGGAAAACGACACTTCATGGAAGTGCCAAGATATTTCTTGTACTCCAATGAACTATCCTTTAGCACTATTTTTATGCATGGTAATGACGCTTTTAATGTTTTAGTGAATATAGGTGGTCCAAACAGGGATCTTACCAGGAGCAATGTATCCATATGATCCTGCAACTGCTGACATTGATTTAGACTGAGGCATGTCAATTACTTTAGCCAAACCAAAGTCACCAACATGAGCTTCATATTTATCATCAAGAAGAATATTGTTGGACTTAATATCCCGGTGAATAATCCTTGGCTTGCAGTCATGATGCAGGTAAGCAAGACCTTCAGCAGCTCCAAGAGCAATTGTGAACCGAGTTGGCCATTCCAAGTTACAAGAAGAGCCATGAAGCAATTCACCCAAGCTGCCCCTTGTCAAGTACTCATAAATAAGGAGATTGGAACCCTGGTGATGGCAAAAACCATAAAGCTTCACAATATTGCGATGCCTAATCTTTCCAAGAGTTAAAATCTCGGCCCGAAAACTATTTTCAATGTTGTTCCCTTCCCTGTTAGACGCAAGCTTTTTGACAGCAATGGCTTTTCCGGAAGGCATAACTGCCTTATATACTGTTCCATAAGCTCCACTTCCAACAATGTAGCTGTCATGAAAATTGTTTGTGGCCTCAACCAGATCTTGTAATGTGAAACCCTCCTTTGGAGGAAAATATACATCTGAATCTGGAGATGGACTCTCATTACCTTGCAAGGACATGACCATTTTGGCTGGACGTCTAATGAAGTACAAAATAACCATTATGAGAATTAGAGAAACACCACCAACAACAGCAGCAACTATAGTGATTATTCGACCTCGAGGACTCGTCACACTTCTCAAAGATGGAACAGAAGAGGGATTTCCACCACAACTTTGAAGAGGTCCACCACAGAGCCCTTTGTTTCCAATAAAACTGCTATCAACCATGTTCTGAAACACTGGTACAGAAGGTAAAGGTCCAGTAAGGTCATTGTATGAGAAGTTGCATCCCAATAAACTTGATAGATTTTCAAATGTGCTGGGAATGTCACCGCTCAAATGATTGTTGTTGAGAAGGAGGAACTCCAGTAAATTAAGATTCCCAAGCTCTGGTGGTATACTTCCACTGAGATTGTTATAACTGAGATTCATTGCAATTTGCAAGCTCGAAAGATCACCAAACTCTGGAGGTATCTCACCAGAAAATAAGTTGCCACCCATCTGCAATTCTGTCAGATGTGAAAGGTTTCCTAATGATGCAGGTATATTTCCGGAAAATCTATTTTCTGAGAGTTTGAGAAGCTCAAGCTGCAGAAGGGTTCCTAACTCATTTGGTAAAGAATCAACAAAGCTGTTCCGACTAAGATCAAGTCGTTGAAGCATCTTACAGTGAACAATTTCAGGTGGGATCCGACCAGTAAGCCTGTTTGAAGATAAATTAAAAGTTACTAATTGAGATAGATTACCTATTTCCTTAGGCAACTCGGATTCAAAGTAATTGTTTGCAATATGAAGCCTTTGCAACTTTTGGCAATTTCCAATCTCTGGAGGAATTGGCCCACTGAACTTGTTCTGGTCCAACTCAATAGCAGAAAGGTTCACCAAGTTGCACAACCCTGAAGGAAAGCTCCCGGCAAGCCTATTTCCAACCAAACGAATTTGCACCAATGTTTCACAGTTAATGACTCCAGTTGGGATATTTCCATAGAGCATATTAGATTCTAGATTCAACGAAATTAAATTAGAATGTCGACAAAGATGAGGAGGTATTCTTCCAGTCAGGTGGTTGTCTGAAAAATCAACCACCCAAAGTGGGCTGTAAAGTCCAAGCCCCTGAGGAATGCCACCAGTCAAAGAGTTGTCAAAAAGCTGTAACTGAAGCATTTCAGTCAAATACTGAAACCCAAATGGAATAGGACCTGTTAGATAATTTATTGAAAGGTCAAGCTTTGTCAAGTTCCTCAAGCTACTAAACTCATTTGGTATTACTCCCGTAAGCTGGTTCTGGAAGAGGTACAGCAAGCGTAAACCCACTATCTTACTGAATTCTATCGGAATCTCACCAGTCAAATAATTTTCTGAGAAATCAATTTCTGCTGCCATAGACAAATTYCCYACTTCTCTAGGAATGGTTCCATTCAACTGATTCCTGTAGAGGTACAACTTYGTCAGAAACTTGAGGTTTCCTATTTCTTTAGGTATTTGGCCCACAAGATTATTTCCATACAATGCCAGAGTCTCAAGGTTTGTACAATTTCCAAGCTCCTTTGGGATAAATCCCATCAGTTTGTTATCCCATAAAACCAGGTCAGTCAAGTTGCCAAGCATGCCAATCTCCTTAGGTAATTCCCCTCCTATATCATTCTGGGCAAGACCAAGCATTTCCAGGCCCTGGCATCCACTTATTTCTGCAGGTATGCTACCAGAAAATGCATTCTGACCTGCTCGAAATATTCTCAATGTCTTGAGATTCCCAAAAGAAGGAGGCAACGGACCGGTCAGATTGTTGGTGTAGGCCACAAACTCTACCAGCGACGACAAATTTCCAATATCTTCTGGCAGAGCACCAGAGAGCTCGTTGTTGCATATATTTAAACTTTCTAAAGAAGAAAGCTTACATAATTCAGCTGGAATTTGCCCACTGAAGTGATTATTGTTCAAATAAAGACGTTTCAACTTTGAACAATTTTGGATATCCTTGGGTATATTTCCACTGAACTCATTGTAAGCAAGATCAAGATAAGTTAGATGTATCAAGCCACCAATACTGGGGCTCAGAATACCAGAAAGATTCATTGAATTCAAATCAAGAGACCAGACGACCGGTTCATAATCTGCAGTGCAATTTACACCTACCCACAAACAAGGTGTCTGATCAGTGGGCTTCCAATTCTCCAGATAATTGAACTCATCATGTAGCCTACTCTTCAGCTCCAGCAGGTATAGCCCCTCTGAATTCAACCCCTCCGAAGTACAAACCAACAGTGCGACAACCAGCAAGAAACGGGCGAATCCCACTTCCAAAACTCTGCTCAACATTTTAGTAACCCTCAGCTCGATCAAAATCAGAACCTGCATATGAATATAGCTAGCTTAGATTGCAATGCCAAAGTAATCACACCCATTCCTAAGAAATCACCATAAACAACATCCCACTTCATTACTATAACTAGCTAGTATTCTCAATTAGTTTTAACATTCATCATTTCATCAGAATTATATTAGAGTTTGATAAAATCATCCTCCATATACACACAAGAAATCCATTTCAAATAAAATAGCACGACCAATCAATAATTTCTAAAACGCAAATTCATTCAACAGGCCAGCACATATATGCATCTTAGTCTGAAACCAGAAATCCAATCCTCCGATGAGGAGCAATAGACCAGTCTAGAAACTTAACGTGGAGCTCAAACAATCACATATATTATGAAACCAAAATAACCAGATGCTATTTCCTATATCAAACCCTTCAAAAGAACATGAAAGAAGTAATAAGGCAGCAAGCAACGTACCTCTTTTCAAATTCCAGAATCACTCATCAAACAAGAGATAATAAAAGTAGCGACTGCTCCGCCACCACCCCCACAAAACGCCTTGGCACCAACATAAAGAGAAAAACATCGAGTTCAAGAATCAAAGAGAAAACTAAGACCAACCCAGTTAATCTTTTCCCACAAATATTGGGGATCTACCAGGATTTGGGCCAAAATAAGAAAAAAGAGAAAAAGATCTCTCAAAGTTGAATGAAAGAGAGATTCTTGTTTCCTCTAGAGCAATAATATAATAATATTGCTTGCGCCAAGATATTAAAAAGTGAATGAGAAAAAAAAATGAATGAATGCTGATGGAGAATGAAAGAAAAGATCTTTAGGTAAACGGAAGGGACGGGGCTAAGCTCTTGGTTGAAGCTCTAATGGCCGACAAGGCATGCTCACATTTCATATTCTCTCTCTCTTGCTCTCTATTTCGTACACAACTCAACTCAGATCAACAGGTATGCATATGTAAAAATGTAATGTAATGTAAGTGATTGCTGTCTTAAAGAGAGAGAGAGAGAGAGAGATGACTCTTGTAGTTACAGGTGCTTGGTTTCGTTTCTCACTTTCTTTCTTTCTTTCCTTCTTTCAGTGCCTTGAAAAGTTAAGGTAACTGTTCAACTTTTTTGGTAATAGATTTTTATTCAGAAATTTTCGGATTTCTTGATTAAGACAGTCTGCTTTGCTTTGGTAGGTAGCTATCTACTCTACTCTACTCTACTCTACTCGGAAATTGCAATTTGCAGCTTAATATTAATTTATTAAGTTGTATTTCCAAACTTTTCCACGGCTTTGTTCCTCTGCTTAGGAACCCACCTCTTCTGTAGCCATGTCACCAATGAACACTACCATAGCAGTGCTCATAGCCGTATATTATTTAAGGGTGATGCTACAAAACACTATACGTATTACATACACCCATTTTTTTCAAAAAAAAAATAATAATAATATTTCTTAGCTTTTGTAAATTCATTTTTTTTCACTTTTGTGCTTATTTTTTCAACCCTTTTGTAAAATAAAAGTGGATACATACAATGTGCCAGTGCATTATATCCAAGTCCATTATTTAATGTGGATATGGAACATTATCATCTCTTGGTGACGTCTATTTGTTGGATTAATTTATAATTATCTAATTGGTTTGAAAAGTTTATACCTTTAGTTTGTAGATCCTTCTAATTTAAAATTATTTAAATTTTTGAAAATGTCTTGACTAATAGATGTTGTATTTTGTTTCATCAATTATCAATCCTAAACTTATATTTGTACAAATAATAATGAGTCTATTGGATAATATTACCTTGTATGTATGTATCATATACTTCAAAAAAAAAAAAACAACGTTTGTGTGTAATATTATCTTTAGTGATATTTAACTATATTAAAGACGTCTTATTCTAAAATTTGTTGAAATTTTTGTTTTGAACACGAAACTAATGAAATTGTTTATGGATTCATCCAAACATCTCTAAAAGTTTAAAAGAACTTGTTAAAATCTCCTTAATATAAAAGTAGAGTGGGCACGGGTCGAGTTGGGTTTGGTCCAACCCAAAAAAAAAAAAAACTGACCTGATCGGGTCATGAAATATGAACCCGTAGTCAGGTTTTAAAAAAAAAATGAACCCATCGGGTTCGGGTTGGTCAGGTTGGAAAGTGTTGAATTTTTTACTATTCGAGTCAGGTTTTTCGGGTTTGGATCGGGTTTAATACAAATTTATTATATAATAAATAAAATTTGTTTACAAATTATACATAAATTGAGAGGTAGCAGAGTGGTGAAGTTGTTAAAGGGTTAAATGGAGGTAAAGGGTTTGAATCTAATTGTTCACAACCTGTTTAAAAATTTTTCACACAACATATTTGGGTCAGGTCGGAAGTATATTGAGAAAAATATATTGGTATGTGTAGATGGCATTTTACAATCTTCAATGTCAAAAACACCCTTTCACGCTCAACCAAGTTCAAAGCATCAAGCAACTTTCGCCTACCAATCCGTAAAATCCGAGCGATTGATGAGAGGCAACCAAAGCATCTCCGCTACAACAACCGATCACCATAAACAACGGCATATGATAACCCACAAATGAACATAGCACTGAAGTTGGTCCGGTCTCATTGGAAGCAAGGAGCGTCATTTCAAATACCACGGTAGGTGCAATATTGCTCCACCAAAACTAATCAAAGGGCTTACATCACCGCTATACGAGCCTATAAAAGAACCATTTTAAGTCAATAAACGGGTAGTACTCTTTCTTAAGTGAACAATGTTATTTTTGTTATCATCAACCTCATCTTCTTCAAGCTTTATAGTTGCCAACCTGAGCAAACCAGAAAACCACCACTCAATATCTTAGTTTCAACTGCTTCGAAAGAACTAAGAGCCTTAGCTCTCTCCAAATTAAATCACCAACTATTAGCTCTCTTAACTTAGCACTTGCCAACTTTAACAGCAGTGATACTAAACAACTCAACCTACACACTTCATCTTTTTCAACCTATCTTAACACAATCTAACAAACTCAAAATAAGGTCTTTTTCCAACTATTTCACCCCAATAAAACACCTTCTACTAACTTGATCGTCAGAGGGTTATCGTTAGTGAAACACTCGGTGACCCCCCTAATTGTTTATTTTCTATGCAGAGAACTACTTCAATTCCCTGAGCTTTGCTACGTGAAGCATTGCATGCAAAGGAGGTTGCAAAACATGTAACAGATTATACAGCCGCCACCACCACATTTGGAGTAAAGAAAATCACACTTCGTTTGAGACCACCGATAGGATCAAAAAAAAGCTTTGTCTATCAGATTTCTAATAAAGCAACCATCAACATCAACTCATTCTGTCGCCATGCCCTTTTCTGAAAAAGGGGATAGCGACAGTTAACCGTGAAAACCTACCAAATTTAGCCATGCTATTTCCAACTGATCCCAAAAGTTCATAACCTATCGAATCCCCTCAAGTCCACAAGGGCAAAGAGTCTTTTCACTTCGCTCATTCCATGTGTCACTTTGTTAATATTGGTGTTGATTTTCAGCATCAACAATATGTAATCTTTATATATATGAATTAGTTTAATATGTGTTTTAAGAACAATCTGAAAAGGGTAAATATTTAATGCAATAATAACTTAATAATTAATGGACTTGACTTCCTAAAATAGTATTATCTTCTTTATCATGTATCATAATATAAATTTTTCTGTTTGGTTGGGTAAACATATACCCAGAAATGGGAATGGGAATGGGGTATTCCCATTCCTACTGTTTGGCTAAAAAAAAATAAACCAGGAAATGAGAATCCCATTACCCTAGGAAAGGGAATAAGTCGTTTCCTCCACCCCCATCAATCAATTTTGATTCCTGGTTGGAATTAAAATAAAACATATTTTTTTACTATTTTTTACTTTAAAAAAAAGTTATAATTTTTTTAAAAAAGGTAAATTAATTAAAAATATTATAATATTTTAAAATATAAATAAATTAAAAAAATTGTAATATTTTTTAAAAAGGTAATAAATTAAAAATAAAGAGTTATAATATTTTTTTAAAAAAAGTTAATAAATTAAAAAATTATAGTATTTAAAAAAAAGGTTAATAAATTAAAAAAATTATAATGTGTAAAAAAAGTTATAATATTTAAAAAAAGATTAATAAAAGGTTATAATATTTTAAAAAAAGTTAATAAATTAAAAAAAGGTTATAATATTTTTTATAAAAGGTAAAAAAAATAAAGTGCACGAAAGATAGAAATTCATATTTTATGATAACAATGATATATATTTATTATTATTATTTATTTTATATATTTTTACAAGAATAATTTAAAATTTTAATATTAATTCCGATTCCGGACTTTTATAATCGAAACAACTTCTACAGGAATCAGATTTCAATTTCATACTGAACCAAACAAGATAAATGAATAGTCATTTTGATTCCGATTCTACCCCATTTCAATTTCGATTCTGGAACTCAAACCAAACTGACCTTAAAAGGAATGATTTTATATATATATATGCGTGTGTGACAACGAGCATGACATTGCCACATCAGTCTATTACATTACCAAACTAATTAACTTTTAAACATTACTCTTTAACATGAACATCCAAAATAAGTGAATTTCTACATCTTCTTACACGTAACACCAAAGCAATCTTCTCCAACTTCTTTCACCGAGTCTTGATCCAACGACACAACTTTATTCACATACTATTATTAAAAAATTTCTTTCTCTCAATCTTTGCACCATCACAATCAAAATCAAAGGCTACCAAGGTTTCGTTATTCATAGCTTATAGGTTCCTTTTTCCTTTCTTCTGTTTTTTTGGTTAAATTTTTTTAATAATGAAGAGAAATGCGATTAACTCTATTAGTTTCGTAACGTAATAGATTGATGTGCCACATCATATGTGATGTAGAGTCATGTTTGTACATGAGTTGTATCTTGTAAGTCTATCATTATTTTTTATGTATATGATTTATGATTTGGTTGGGACAGATTGGGTGTATAAGAGGGTGTTGGATGTGGGTAATTGCAGAGGAAAGAAACCCTTAGGTGGCCAAATGAAAAGAGATATCGTATAATTGGTAAAGGTGGGGAAAGTTATAATATAATTTATTTATTAGTTTACGGAAATAAAGGAGAGGAGAGCATGAGATGATGGGACTTGCGAGTAGGACCTCCACCTCCCCCTATCTACATCATCTACATATAGAGACAATGTGCGGAAATCCACAGGATTTGGATCGGACCCACCCGTAAAAAAATAAAAAAAAAAGAAATAGATCAAACTGTCCACATCAGACGGTCCATATTTTCTGACAACTAAATCATGCAATCTCGAAATGAAGTGTGAAACCAACAAACAAAAGTCTTACTTGGTAATTGGATCATCACATGTCTTGAAGTTGAGAATGAATCGACGAAAGAGATAAGTAACAACCCATTCAAATCGGTTCCATTCATTCACCTGAGTTTTGGCTATTCTCCACTCAAATCCTATCTTTTTCAATTTGGTACACTACCTGTACCTGACTCACTCTCTCTCTACTTTTTTCTAGGAGAACCAAAACTATCTCTACTCCTCCTTTTCATGTTGATCTCCATAATCATATCCTAATAATGGACATTATTAAGATTTTTAATTTTTTCTTAAATTAAAAAAATTAATATTTTTAAATTTAAATATTTTAAGTTGTAATATAGAGTGGCCGACTAATAATTGAACATTAAAAAAAAAAAAAAAAAAAAAAGGCAATGCTATAATAAAATGGTTATATTAATATTATATAATTAGCCTTTTGCCTTTTGGAAAGGCCGTATTTTAGTGATAGATAACAAACAAGGCGTGGCTGGAGATGGGTCCGGATTCCTACTCATAGGTAGATTCTTGTACTTCATCTTTAAAAAACATGGGTCCAACNTTGTTAATTTTTAATCCTCACTTTGCCAACCCTTTTAACTCATTCTTACAAATAATTCAACCAAAATGTATACTATCTTTTATCATTATTTTGTTTTATTTTAATTCGTATTTCTTATATTATACCAGAATTCTTGACCCGTCGGTGTCCTTACGAATCAACGGATTATTTCTCATTTACTAGACTGTTAGCACTTCGGCCCTTGTGGGTCGGACCGTTAACCTGTTGACTAACC